>OZ035997.1:16746962-16959462 GCA_964035015.1 Corallium rubrum
ACTATACACTAGCTATACACTATACACTAGCTATACACTATATACTATACACTATACACTATACACTATACACTATACACTATACACTATACACTATACACTATACACTATACACTATACACTATACACTATACACTATACACTATACACTATACACTATACACTATACACTATACACTATACACTGTACACTATACACTGTACACTGTACACTATACACTATACACTATACACTATACACTATGGCAAACATGTTTGGGTAAATTGGGTTATTTCCACTGGTTATTTCGGTAATTCATTGATAATTCCAATAAAGCTGTTAGCCTGCAAGCAGGTTCTGTGGGCAACGGGCATGAAATTGCAGGCTAAAACGCGTTGTTCAAGTACGTTATTGGGGTCATACTAATTACCGACAAAAACCGACAAAAGCCGACAAAAACCGACAACAACCGACAAAAGACCGACAAAAATCGCCATCGCACAACGAAGCACCTGATTTGAAGAAATCTAAAGCTCGCAAACGCTTGGTCGACTATAAAAGAGTACTTTCCACTGCATTTTCCACTGGTACTTTCACACAATTACGCTACGGGTTAAATTTACACAGAAACATATTGCAACAATCACTCAACTGACCACTCACATTTTATAGGAATATATAGCTCACATGAAAGTCATCACAACCAGTTTGAAATCGCCAAGGTTTCTCTTCTTCAGCTTACCAAATATTTCAGCTAACAAAACATTCAAACCTGAACGAACCTCATTTCGAACAAAAAATGTCAAAAATAAAGAAACAGAGCAAACGCGCCCGCGATTTTTGGTCAGTTAGTCTTCAAAGGGCCTGGTACTATTAATAGCGGCGTTCAATTTTCCTCGCATTTTTGGTCCCGATGCCCCCTCTAGTAGGACTTTAAGCATCGATGGTTTCGAGGACTGCTACGGCAACCGGAAATTGAAATTGCAGCGCATGCACTGGGGAGAGTCTCCGCCGTAGTCCGCATTTTTGCAAGAAAACATGGGAAATGAGTTACTGCTACAATCCTGGCAAAAATTATGTGGACAGTCCACTCCTAAAACAAATGAAATTGATGTTCACTTATATATTCTTCCCCACATTTTCCGCCCCCCCCCCCCCCCCCCGGCCCCCCTTTTCAGATATTGAATCTCACAATATATTTGCTTATCACAAGTCCAGTTCATTCATTTATCAGCAGTGAGGGCAGGGGGGGCCAAAAACTATTTTTACAAGATTACAAAAGGAAATACCAAACACGGACATTTCCCTTTTCAATGTTGAATCTCACAATACATTTGTATCAAGTCCAAATTCATTCATTTATCAACATTGTTGCAAGAAAACATGGGAAATGCCAGACACAGAGATTTATGCACGCGCTGTCCACACTAATTTTTGCCAGGATTGTCTGAAAATATGACTGAGTAGAAAATGCCAAATTTAAGGTGTTTAGTAGACCTGAGACGGTGCATAATAGGGTTGTTTGTTTAACAGAGTTCATAAGACGTATGTTTATGATGTTTGAGGAGCAAGTAGAGGTTACACCGTGCCCGAGATGTTTCGCCGAACTAATTCTTCAGACACAGTAATATCGAAATAAAAAAGCTATTTCGTGCGGAAGAAATGCAAAGTAATATTTCAACGTCCAACTTACCCCTTATTTGTGAGTTGTTAACATTAACTTATATTATTGACTAAACCATTTAGTGAAGTACACTATCCTTTTAATATCCATCAAAGTGTGGAATTAGTTTTAAGTATCCATTAAAATGTTTTGGCTAGTATAAGCCGATGATTGACTGACTCTTAAAATAGATAAATAAGTTATGTGAACACGTAAGAAAGCTCAAATGTAATTGTTGTGTTCGTGGAAATTTGATATCTGTTAAAATTACATTGCTGTAAATATAAATATAACGAGGTTAATGGATCAGTGAGGTCGGCCGGAAGTTCGACGGTACACACTTGTGCACCGTTTGTTTAAAGAATACACAAGCAATTCATTTTACTATCACAGTACACAGCTGTGTACCGTTGAATTTATTTATCCCACAACTCAAGTAAATAAAATAATTAACATTCAGAAAATATTTATAAGAATACTAGGATGGTGTTGTTACGCATAACTTACTTAAATAGACGGGATCGGATTAACAATTTAGTGATAAGAGAAATTTCCAAATGTTTTATCTTTTTTTTTCTCAGACAATCCTGGCAAAAATTATGTGGACAGTCCACTCTAAACAAGCAAATTCATGTTCGTACATATTCTTTCCGCCCGCATTCCGCCCCCCGGCCCCCTTTTCAATGTTGCATCTTCACAATACATTTTTATCAAATTTATCAACATTGCAAGGGGGGATGGGGGGAGGAGGGGGGGGGGCAAAGGGCCTATTTTTGCAAGAAAACATGGGAAATGCCAGACACAGAGATTTATGCACGCGCTGTCCACACTAATTTTTGCCAGGATTGTCTGAAAATATGACTGAGTAGAAAATGCCAAATTTAAGGTGTTTAGTAGACCTGAGACGGTGCATAATAGGGTTGTTTGTTTAACAGAGTTCATAAGACGTATGTTTATGATGTTTGAGGAGCAAGTAGAGGTTACACCGTGCCCGAGATGTTTCGCCGAACTAATTCTTCAGACACAGTAATATCGAAATAAAAAAGCTATTTCGTGCGGAAGAAATGCAAAGTAATATTTCAACGTCCAACTTACCCCTTATTTGTGAGTTGTTAACATTAACTTATATTATTGACTAAACCATTTAGTGAAGTACACTATCCTTTTAATATCCATCAAAGTGTGGAATTAGTTTTAAGTATCCATTAAAATGTTTTGGCTAGTATAAGCCGATGATTGACTGACTCTTAAAATAGATAAATAAGTTATGTGAACACGTAAGAAAGCTCAAATGTAATTGTTGTGTTCGTGGAAATTTGATATCTGTTAAAATTACATTGCTGTAAATATAAATATAACGAGGTTAATGGATCAGTGAGGTCGGCCGGAAGTTCGACGGTACACACTTGTGCACCGTTTGTTTAAAGAATACACAAGCAATTCATTTTACTATCACAGTACACAGCTGTGTACCGTTGAATTTATTTATCGCACAACTGAAGTAAATAAAATAATTAACATTCAGAAAATATTTATAAGAATACTAGGATGGTGTTGTTACGCATAACTTACTTAAATAGACGGGATCGGATTAACAATTTAGTGATAAGAGAAATTTCCAAATGTTTTATCTTTTTTTTTCTCAGACAATCCTGGCAAAAATTCTGTGGACAGTCCACTCTAAACAAGCAAATTCATGTTCGTACATATTCTTTCCGCCCGCATTCCGCCCCCCGGCCCCCCTTTTCAATGTTGCATCTTCACAATACATTTTTATCAAATTTATCAACATTGCAAGGGGGGAGGGGGGGAGGGGGGGGGGGGGGGGCAAAGGGCCTATTTTTGCAAGAAAACATGGGAAATGCCAGACACAGAGATTTATGCACGCGCTGTCCACACTAATTTTTGCCAGGATTGTCTGAAAATATGACTGAGTAGAAAATGCCAAATTTAAGGTGTTTAGTAGACCTGAGACGGTGCATAATAGGGTTGTTTGTTTAACAGAGTTCATAAGACGTATGTTTATGATGTTTGAGGAGCAAGTAGAGGTTACACCGTGCCCGAGATGTTTCGCCGAACTAATTCTTCAGACACAGTAATATCGAAATAAAAAAGCTATTTCGTGCGGAAGAAATGCAAAGTAATATTTCAACGTCCAACTTACCCCTTATTTGTGAGTTGTTAACATTAACTTATATTATTGACTAAACCATTTAGTGAAGTACACTATCCTTTTAATATCCATCAAAGTGTGGAATTAGTTTTAAGTATCCATTAAAATGTTTTGGCTAGTATAAGCCGATGATTGACTGACTCTTAAAATAGATAAATAAGTTATGTGAACACGTAAGAAAGCTCAAATGTTTGTTGTGTTCGTGGAATGATCTCTGAGGTCAGGCCGGAAGTTCGACGGTACACACTTGTGCACCGTTTGTTTAAAGAATACACAAGCAATTCATTTTACTATCACAGTACACAGCTGTGTACCGTTGAATCTATTTATCCCGTAACTCAAGTAAATAAAATAATTAACATTCAGAAAATATTTATATGAGTACATGGTGTTGTTACGCACAACTTACTTAAACAGACAGGATCTCAGTAACAATTTACATTAATTTAGTATTTCAGCTTTATTCCTTTTTGACTTATAATAGTGTTGCAATGCGCTTAGCCTTAGGCATACTTTGGATTGTGCGGTCAATGAGGTCAACACTCAAATTATCCAAACACCGAAAGACTGTCCTGAAAAGCCTGAAATGGCTCATTCGTTATAGGCAAATGTATCGCTTCTTCTTCTAACTGTTTTCTTACGATATGGAAAATATTTTCGATTGGATTTAAGTCAGGGGATAGCCCCCGTATTCGATGTTGAGTGCAATTCCATATCTTGATGGAATTAATTCGCAACTTAAACCAAAGTCACCAGCAGAAAAGTAAACGTGCACAAAATAGTCAATAATTTGTTAAGACAAAAAAATGCGACCTGAAAAGACCGTCACTACAAAAACTTCTTATCCCACTTTTTCGCTGTTAAAGCTCACTAAACAGTGAATTTGTTCACGAAAGACACTGTCACGTTTGAAATATTACCTCGGAAGCCTTGTGAACAGAGAAATTTCCAAATATTTTATCTTGTTTTTTCTCAGACAATCCTGGCAAAAATTATGTGGACAGTCCACTCTAAACAAACAAATTGATGTTCATATATATTCTTCCCCCACATTCCGCCCCCCCCCCCCGGCCCCCCTTTTCAATGTTGAATCTCACCAATATATTTGTATCAAGTCCAGTTCATTCATTTATCAACATTGAAAGGGGGCAGGGGGGCCAAAAGGAGGCTATTTTTGCAAGATTACAAAGGAAATACCAAACACGGACATTTATGCACGCGCTGTCCACACTAATTTTTGCCAGGATTGTCTGAAAATATGATGGAGTAGAAAATGCCAAATTTATGGCGTTTATACTTGACCTAAGACGGCGCATAATAGCGTCGTTTAACAGAGTACGTAAGACGTATGTTCATGTTCTTTCTATCTTATTTATTGGTGGTAAAAGCGGCTTATTGTTTCCAATGTTAAGTGGTATTTATGCTGTGAGTAGTGACGTCTATTAGAACGAACGTGTTTTCTTAAACGAACCGGCGTGTAAGAAGAGACTATATTGAAATTAATAGAAATGAAGCTATGCAAAGGGCTTATACCTTATCAATATTACTTGCGAGACATTATGGTGTACATGTAGGGCCTGAAATTTCTGCGATATATTGACGTAATGACGTTTTTAATAGTTTAATGATCTCTGAGGTCGGCCGGAAGTTCGACGGTACACACTTGTGCACCGTTTGTTTAAAGAATACACAAGCAATTCATTTTACTATCACAGTACACAGCTGTGTACCGTTGAATCTATTTATCCCGTAACTCAAGTAAATAAAATAATTAACATTCAGAAAATATTTATATGAGTACATGGTGTTGTTACGCACAACTTACTTAAACAGACGGGATCTCAGTAACAATTTACATTAATTTAGTATTTCAGCTTTATTCCTTTTTGACTTATAATAGTGTTGCAATGCGCTTAGCCTTAGGCATACTTTGGATTGTGCGGTCAATGAGGTCAACACTCAAGTTATCCAAACACCGAAAGACTGTCCTGAAAAGCCTGAAATGGCTCATTCGTTATAGGCAAATGTATCGCTTCTTCTTCTAACTGTTTTCTTACGATATGGAAAATATTTTCGATTGGATTTAAGTCAGGGGATAGCCCCCGTATTCGATGTTGAGTGCAATTCCATATCTTGATGGAATTAATTCGCAACTTAAACCAAAGTCACCAGCAGAAAAGTAAACGTGCACAAAATAGTCAATAATTTGTTAAGACAAAAAAATGCGACCTGAAAAGACCGTCACTACAAAAACTTCTTATCCCACTTTTTCGCTGTTAAAGCTCACTAAACAGTGAATTTGTTCACGAAAGACACTGTCACGTTTGAAATATTACCTCGGAAGCCTTGTGAACAGAGAAATTTCCAAATATTTTATCTTGTTTTTCTCAGACAATCCTGGCAAAAATTATGTGGACAGTCCACTCTAAACAAACAAATTGATATTTCATATATATTCTTCCCCCACATTCCGCCCCCCCCCCCCCCCGGCCCCCCTTTTCAATGTTGAATCTCACAATATATTTGTATCAAGTCCAGTTCATTCATTTATCAACATTGAAAGGGGGCAGGGGGGCCAAGGGGGCTATTTTTGCAAGATTACAAAGGAAATACCAAACACGGACATTTATGCACGCGCTGTCCACACTAATTTTTGCCAGGATTGTCTGAAAATATGATGGAGTAGAAAATGCCAAATTTATGGCGTTTATACTTGACCTAAGACGGCGCATAATAGCGTCGTTTAACAGAGTACGTAAGACGTATGTTCATGTTCTTTCTATCTTATTTATTGGTGGTAAAAGCGGCTTATTGTTTCCAATGTTAAGTGGTATTTATGCTGTGAGTAGTGACGTCTATTAGAACGAACGTGTTTTCTTAAACGAACCGGCGTGTAAGAAGAGACTATATTGAAATTAATAGAAATGAAGCTATGCAAAGGGCTTATACCTTATCAATATTACTTGCGAGACATTATGGTGTACATGTAGGGCCTGAAATTTCTGCGATATATTGACGTAATGACGTTTTTAATAGTTTAATGATCTCTGAGGTCGGCCGGAAGTTCGACGGTACACACTTGTGCACCGTTTGTTTAAAGAATACACAAGCAATTCATTTTACTATCACAGTACACAGCTGTGTACCGTTGAATCTATTTATCCCGTAACTCAAGTAAATAAAATAATTAACATTCAGAAAATATTTATATGAGTACATGGTGTTGTTACGCACAACTTACTTAAACAGACGGGATCTCAGTAACAATTTACATTAATTTAGTATTTCAGCTTTATTCCTTTTTGACTTATAATAGTGTTGCAATGCGCTTAGCCTTAGGCATACTTTGGATTGTGCGGTCAATGAGGTCAACACTCAAGTTATCCAAACACCGAAAGACTGTCCTGAAAAGCCTGAAATGGCTCATTCGTTATAGGCAAATGTATCGCTTCTTCTTCTAACTGTTTTCTTACGATATGGAAAATATTTTCGATTGGATTTAAGTCAGGGGATAGCCCCCGTATTCGATGTTGAGTGCAATTCCATATCTTGATGGAATTAATTCGCAACTTAAACCAAAGTCACCAGCAGAAAAGTAAACGTGCACAAAATAGTCAATAATTTGTTAAGACAAAAAAATGCGACCTGAAAAGACCGTCACTACAAAAACTTCTTATCCCACTTTTTCGCTGTTAAAGCTCACTAAACAGTGAATTTGTTCACGAAAGACACTGTCACGTTTGAAATATTACCTCGGAAGCCTTGTGAACAGAGAAATTTCCAAATATTTTATCTTGTTTTTTCTCAGACAATCCTGGCAAAAATTATGTGGACAGTCCACTCTAAACAAACAAATTGATGTTCATATATATTCTTCCCCCACATTCCGCCCCCCCCCCCCCCGGCCCCCCTTTTCAATGTTGAATCTCACAATATATTTGTATCAAGTCCAGTTCATTCATTTATCAACATTGAAAGGGGGCAGGGGGGCCAAGGGGGCTATTTTTGCAAGATTACAAAGGAAATACCAAACACGGACATTTATGCACGCGCTGTCCACACTAATTTTTGCCAGGATTGTCTGAAAATATGATGGAGTAGAAAATGCCAAATTTATGGCGTTTATACTTGACCTAAGACGGCGCATAATAGCGTCGTTTAACAGAGTACGTAAGACGTATGTTCATGTTCTTTCTATCTTATTTATTGGTGGTAAAAGCGGCTTATTGTTTCCAATGTTAAGTGGTATTTATGCTGTGAGTAGTGACGTCTATTAGAACGAACGTGTTTTCTTAAACGAACCGGCGTGTAAGAAGAGACTATATTGAAATTAATAGAAATGAAGCTATGCAAAGGGCTTATACCTTATCAATATTACTTGCGAGACATTATGGTGTACATGTAGGGCCTGAAATTTCTGCGATATATTGACGTAATGACGTTTTTAATAGTTTAATGATCTCTGAGGTCGGCCGGAAGTTCGACGGTACACACTTGTGCACCGTTTGTTTAAAGAATACACAAGCAATTCATTTTACTATCACAGTACACAGCTGTGTACCGTTGAATCTATTTATCCCGTAACTCAAGTAAATAAAATAATTAACATTCAGAAAATATTTATATGAGTACATGGTGTTGTTACGCACAACTTACTTAAACAGACGGGATCTCAGTAACAATTTACATTAATTTAGTATTTCAGCTTTATTCCTTTTTGACTTATAATAGTGTTGCAATGCGCTTAGCCTTAGGCATACTTTGGATTGTGCGGTCAATGAGGTCAACACTCAAGTTATCCAAACACCGAAAGACTGTCCTGAAAAGCCTGAAATGGCTCATTCGTTATAGGCAAATGTATCGCTTCTTCTTCTAACTGTTTTCTTACGATATGGAAAATATTTTCGATTGGATTTAAGTCAGGGGATAGCCCCCGTATTCGATGTTGAGTGCAATTCCATATCTTGATGGAATTAATTCGCAACTTAAACCAAAGTCACCAGCAGAAAAGTAAACGTGCACAAAATAGTCAATAATTTGTTAAGACAAAAAAATGCGACCTGAAAAGACCGTCACTACAAAAACTTCTTATCCCACTTTTTCGCTGTTAAAGCTCACTAAACAGTGAATTTGTTCACGAAAGACACTGTCACGTTTGAAATATTACCTCGGAAGCCTTGTGAACAGAGAAATTTCCAAATATTTTATCTTGTTTTTTCTCAGACAATCCTGGCAAAAATTATGTGGACAGTCCACTCTAAACAAACAAATTGATGTTCATATATATTCTTCCCCCACATTCCGCCCCCCCCCCCCCCCCCGGCCCCCCTTTTCAATGTTGAATCTCACAATATATTTGTATCAAGTCCAGTTCATTCATTTATCAACATTGAAAGGGGGCAGAGGGGCCAAAGAGGCTATTTTTGCAAGATTACAAAGGAAATACCAAACACGGACATTTATGCACGCGCTGTCCACACTAATTTTTGCCAGGATTGTCTGAAAATATGATGGAGTAGAAAATGCCAAATTTATGGCGTTTATACTTGACCTAAGACGGCGCATAATAGCGTCGTTTAACAGAGTACGTAAGACGTATGTTCATGTTCTTTCTATCTTATTTATTGGTGGTAAAAGCGGCTTATTGTTTCCAATGTTAAGTGGTATTTATGCTGTGAGTAGTGACGTCTATTAGAACGAACGTGTTTTCTTAAACGAACCGGCGTGTAAGAAGAGACTATATTGAAATTAATAGAAATGAAGCTATGCAAAGGGCTTATACCTTATCAATATTACTTGCGAGACATTATGGTGTACATGTAGGGCCTGAAATTTCTGCGATATATTGACGTAATGACGTTTTTAATAGTTTAATGATCTCTGAGGTCGGCCGGAAGTTCGACGGTACACACTTGTGCACCGTTTGTTTAAAGAATACACAAGCAATTCATTTTACTATCACAGTACACAGCTGTGTACCGTTGAATCTATTTATCCCGTAACTCAAGTAAATAAAATAATTAACATTCAGAAAATATTTATATGAGTACATGGTGTTGTTACGCACAACTTACTTAAACAGACGGGATCTCAGTAACAATTTACATTAATTTAGTATTTCAGCTTTATTCCTTTTTGACTTATAATAGTGTTGCAATGCGCTTAGCCTTAGGCATACTTTGGATTGTGCGGTCAATGAGGTCAACACTCAAGTTATCCAAACACCGAAAGACTGTCCTGAAAAGCCTGAAATGGCTCATTCGTTATAGGCAAATGTATCGCTTCTTCTTCTAACTGTTTTCTTACGATATGGAAAATATTTTCGATTGGATTTAAGTCAGGGGATAGCCCCCGTATTCGATGTTGAGTGCAATTCCATATCTTGATGGAATTAATTCGCAACTTAAACCAAAGTCACCAGCAGAAAAGTAAACGTGCACAAAATAGTCAATAATTTGTTAAGACAAAAAAATGCGACCTGAAAAGACCGTCACTACAAAAACTTCTTATCCCACTTTTTCGCTGTTAAAGCTCACTAAACAGTGAATTTGTTCACGAAAGACACTGTCACGTTTGAAATATTACCTCGGAAGCCTTGTGAACAGAGAAATTTCCAAATATTTTATCTTGTTTTTTCTCAGACAATCCTGGCAAAAATTATGTGGACAGTCCACTCTAAACAAACAAATTGATGTTCATATATATTCTTCCCCCACATTCCGCCCCCCCCCCCCCCGGCCCCCCTTTTCAATGTTGAATCTCACAATATATTTGTATCAAGTCCAGTTCATTCATTTATCAACATTGAAAGGGGGCAGGGGGGCCAAGGGGCTATTTTTGCAAGATTACAAAGGAAATACCAAACACGGACATTTATGCACGCGCTGTCCACACTAATTTTTGCCAGGATTGTCTGAAAATATGATGGAGTAGAAAATGCCAAATTTATGGCGTTTATACTTGACCTAAGACGGCGCATAATAGCGTCGTTTAACAGAGTACGTAAGACGTATGTTCATGTTCTTTCTATCTTATTTATTGGTGGTAAAAGCGGCTTATTGTTTCCAATGTTAAGTGGTATTTATGCTGTGAGTAGTGACGTCTATTAGAACGAACGTGTTTTCTTAAACGAACCGGCGTGTAAGAAGAGACTATATTGAAATTAATAGAAATGAAGCTATGCAAAGGGCTTATACCTTATCAATATTACTTGCGAGACATTATGGTGTACATGTAGGGCCTGAAATTTCTGCGATATATTGACGTAATGACGTTTTTAATAGTTTAATGATCTCTGAGGTCGGCCGGAAGTTCGACGGTACACACTTGTGCACCGTTTGTTTAAAGAATACACAAGCAATTCATTTTACTATCACAGTACACAGCTGTGTACCGTTGAATCTATTTATCCCGTAACTCAAGTAAATAAAATAATTAACATTCAGAAAATATTTATATGAGTACATGGTGTTGTTACGCACAACTTACTTAAACAGACGGGATCTCAGTAACAATTTACATTAATTTAGTATTTCAGCTTTATTCCTTTTTGACTTATAATAGTGTTGCAATGCGCTTAGCCTTAGGCATACTTTGGATTGTGCGGTCAATGAGGTCAACACTCAAGTTATCCAAACACCGAAAGACTGTCCTGAAAAGCCTGAAATGGCTCATTCGTTATAGGCAAATGTATCGCTTCTTCTTCTAACTGTTTTCTTACGATATGGAAAATATTTTCGATTGGATTTAAGTCAGGGGATAGCCCCCGTATTCGATGTTGAGTGCAATTCCATATCTTGATGGAATTAATTCGCAACTTAAACCAAAGTCACCAGCAGAAAAGTAAACGTGCACAAAATAGTCAATAATTTGTTAAGACAAAAAAATGCGACCTGAAAAGACCGTCACTACAAAACTTCTTATCCCACTTTTTCGCTGTTAAAGCTCACTAAACAGTGAATTTGTTCACGAAAGACACTGTCACGTTTGAAATATTACCTCGGAAGCCTTGTGAACAGAGAAATTTCCAAATATTTTATCTTGTTTTTTCTCAGACAATCCTGGCAAAAATTATGTGGACAGTCCACTCTAAACAAACAAATTGATGTTCATATATATTCTTCCCCCACATTCCGCCCCCCCCCCCCCGGCCCCCTTTTCAATGTTGAATCTCACAATATATTTGTATCAAGTCCAGTTCATTCATTTATCAACATTGAAAGGGGGCAGGGGGGCCAAGGGGCTATTTTTGCAAGATTACAAAGGAAATACCAAACACGGACATTTATGCACGCGCTGTCCACACTAATTTTTGCCAGGATTGTCTGAAAATATGATGGAGTAGAAAATGCCAAATTTATGGCGTTTATACTTGACCTAAGACGGCGCATAATAGCGTCGTTTAACAGAGTACGTAAGACGTATGTTCATGTTCTTTCTATCTTATTTATTGGTGGTAAAAGCGGCTTATTGTTTCCAATGTTAAGTGGTATTTATGCTGTGAGTAGTGACGTCTATTAGAACGAACGTGTTTTCTTAAACGAACCGGCGTGTAAGAAGAGACTATATTGAAATTAATAGAAATGAAGCTATGCAAAGGGCTTATACCTTATCAATATTACTTGCGAGACATTATGGTGTACATGTAGGGCCTGAAATTTCTGCGATATATTGACGTAATGACGTTTTTAATAGTTTAATGATCTCTGAGGTCGGCCGGAAGTTCGACGGTACACACTTGTGCACCGTTTGTTTAAAGAATACACAAGCAATTCATTTTACTATCACAGTACACAGCTGTGTACCGTTGAATCTATTTATCCCGTAACTCAAGTAAATAAAATAATTAACATTCAGAAAATATTTATATGAGTACATGGTGTTGTTACGCACAACTTACTTAAACAGACGGGATCTCAGTAACAATTTACATTAATTTAGTATTTCAGCTTTATTCCTTTTTGACTTATAATAGTGTTGCAATGCGCTTAGCCTTAGGCATACTTTGGATTGTGCGGTCAATGAGGTCAACACTCAAGTTATCCAAACACCGAAAGACTGTCCTGAAAAGCCTGAAATGGCTCATTCGTTATAGGCAAATGTATCGCTTCTTCTTCTAACTGTTTTCTTACGATATGGAAAATATTTTCGATTGGATTTAAGTCAGGGGATAGCCCCCGTATTCGATGTTGAGTGCAATTCCATATCTTGATGGAATTAATTCGCAACTTAAACCAAAGTCACCAGCAGAAAAGTAAACGTGCACAAAATAGTCAATAATTTGTTAAGACAAAAAAATGCGACCTGAAAAGACCGTCACTACAAAAACTTCTTATCCCACTTTTTCGCTGTTAAAGCTCACTAAACAGTGAATTTGTTCACGAAAGACACTGTCACGTTTGAAATATTACCTCGGAAGCCTTGTGAACAGAGAAATTTCCAAATATTTTATCTTGTTTTTTCTCAGACAATCCTGGCAAAAATTATGTGGACAGTCCACTCTAAACAAACAAATTGATGTTCATATA
This sequence comes from Corallium rubrum, assembly GCA_964035015.1. Classification (NCBI taxonomy): domain Eukaryota; kingdom Metazoa; phylum Cnidaria; class Anthozoa; order Scleralcyonacea; family Coralliidae; genus Corallium; species Corallium rubrum. The sequence goes on from OZ035997.1 coordinate 16,760,306, forward strand.
TATTCTTCCCCCACATTCCGCCCCCCCCCCCCCCGGCCCCCCTTTTCAATGTTGAATCTCACAATATATTTGTATCAAGTCCAGTTCATTCATTTATCAACATTGAAAGGGGGCAGGGGGGCCAAGGGGGCTATTTTTGCAAGATTACAAAGGAAATACCAAACACGGACATTTATGCACGCGCTGTCCACACTAATTTTTGCCAGGATTGTCTGAAAATATGATGGAGTAGAAAATGCCAAATTTATGGCGTTTATACTTGACCTAAGACGGCGCATAATAGCGTCGTTTAACAGAGTACGTAAGACGTATGTTCATGTTCTTTCTATCTTATTTATTGGTGGTAAAAGCGGCTTATTGTTTCCAATGTTAAGTGGTATTTATGCTGTGAGTAGTGACGTCTATTAGAACGAACGTGTTTTCTTAAACGAACCGGCGTGTAAGAAGAGACTATATTGAAATTAATAGAAATGAAGCTATGCAAATGCTTATACCTTATCAATATTACTTGCGAGACATTATGGTGTACATGTAGGGCCTGAAATTTCTGCGATATATTGACGTAATGACGTTTTTAATAGTTTAATGATCTCTGAGGTCGGCCGGAAGTTCGACGGTACACACTTGTGCACCGTTTGTTTAAAGAATACACAAGCAATTCATTTTACTATCACAGTACACAGCTGTGTACCGTTGAATCTATTTATCCCGTAACTCAAGTAAATAAAATAATTAACATTCAGAAAATATTTATATGAGTACATGGTGTTGTTACGCACAACTTACTTAAACAGACGGGATCTCAGTAACAATTTACATTAATTTAGTATTTCAGCTTTATTCCTTTTTGACTTATAATAGTGTTGCAATGCGCTTAGCCTTAGGCATACTTTGGATTGTGCGGTCAATGAGGTCAACACTCAAGTTATCCAAACACCGAAAGACTGTCCTGAAAAGCCTGAAATGGCTCGGATCATCGTTATAGGCAAATGTATCGCTTCTTCTTCTAACTGTTTTCTTACGATATGGAAAATATTTTCGATTGGATTTAAGTCAGGGGATAGCCCCCGTATTCGATGTTGAGTGCAATTCCATATCTTGATGGAATTAATTCGCAACTTAAACCAAAGTCACCAGCAGAAAAGTAAACGTGCACAAAATAGTCAATAATTTGTTAAGACAAAAAAATGCGACCTGAAAAGACCGTCACTACAAAAACTTCTTATCCCACTTTTTCGCTGTTAAAGCTCACTAAACAGTGAATTTGTTCACGAAAGACACTGTCACATTTGAAATATTACCTCGGAAGCCTTGTGAACAGAGAAATTTCCAAATATTTTATCTTGTTTTTCTCAGACAATCCTGGCAAAAATTATGTGGACAGTCCACTCTAAACAAACAAATTGATGTTCATATATATTCTTCCCCCACATTCCGCCCCCCCCCCCCCCCGGCCCCCCTTTTCAATGTTGAATCTCACAATATATTTGTATCAAGTCCAGTTCATTCATTTATCAACATTGAAAGGGGGCAGGGGGGCCAAAGAGCTATTTTCTGCAAGATTACAAAGGAAATACCAAACACGGACATTTATGCACGCGCTGTCCACACTAATTTTTGCCAGGATTGTCTGAAAATATGATGGAGTAGAAAATGCCAAATTTATGGCGTTTATACTTGACCTAAGACGGCGCATAATAGCGTCGTTTAACAGAGTACGTAAGACGTATGTTCATGTTCTTTCTATCTTATTTATTGGTGGTAAAAGCGGCTTATTGTTTCCAATGTTAAGTGGTATTTATGCTGTGAGTAGTGACGTCTATTAGAACGAACGTGTTTTCTTAAACGAACCGGCGTGTAAGAAGAGACTATATTGAAATTAATAGAAATGAAGCTATGCAAAGGGCTTATACCTTATCAATATTACTTGCGAGACATTATGGTGTACATGTAGGGCCTGAAATTTCTGCGATATATTGACGTAATGACGTTTTTAATAGTTTAATGATCTCTGAGGTCGGCCGGAAGTTCGACGGTACACACTTGTGCACCGTTTGTTTAAAGAATACACAAGCAATTCATTTTACTATCACAGTACACAGCTGTGTACCGTTGAATCTATTTATCCCGTAACTCAAGTAAATAAAATAATTAACATTCAGAAAATATTTATATGAGTACATGGTGTTGTTACGCACAACTTACTTAAACAGACGGGATCTCAGTAACAATTTACATTAATTTAGTATTTCAGCTTTATTCCTTTTTGACTTATAATAGTGTTGCAATGCGCTTAGCCTTAGGCATACTTTGGATTGTGCGGTCAATGAGGTCAACACTCAAGTTATCCAAACACCGAAAGACTGTCCTGAAAAGCCTGAAATGGCTCATCATTCGTTATAGGCAAATGTATCGCTTCTTCTTCTAACTGTTTTCTTACGATATGGAAAATATTTTCGATTGGATTTAAGTCAGGGGATAGCCCCCGTATTCGATGTTGAGTGCAATTCCATATCTTGATGGAATTAATTCGCAACTTAAACCAAAGTCACCAGCAGAAAAGTAAACGTGCACAAAATAGTCAATAATTTGTTAAGACAAAAAAATGCGACCTGAAAAGACCGTCACTACAAAAACTTCTTATCCCACTTTTTCGCTGTTAAAGCTCACTAAACAGTGAATTTGTTCACGAAAGACACTGTCACGTTTGAAATATTACCTCGGAAGCCTTGTGAACAGAGAAATTTCCAAATATTTTATCTTGTTTTTCTCAGACAATCCTGGCAAAAATTATGTGGACAGTCCACTCTAAACAAACAAATTGATGTTCATATATATTCTTCCCCCACATTCCGCCCCCCCCCCCCCGGCCCCCCTTTTCAATGTTGAATCTCACAATATATTTGTATCAAGTCCAGTTCATTCATTTATCAACATTGAAAGGGGCAGGGGGGCCAAAAAGGCTATTTTTATAAGATTACAAAGGAAATACCAAACACGGACATTTATGCACGCGCTGTCCACACTAATTTTTGCCAGGATTGTCTGAAAATATGATGGAGTAGAAAATGCCAAATTTATGGCGTTTATACTTGACCTAAGACGGCGCATAATAGCGTCGTTTAACAGAGTACGTAAGACGTATGTTCATGTTCTTTCTATCTTATTTATTGGTGGTAAAAGCGGCTTATTGTTTCCAATGTTAAGTGGTATTTATGCTGTGAGTAGTGACGTCTATTAGAACGAACGTGTTTTCTTAAACGAACCGGCGTGTAAGAAGAGACTATATTGAAATTAATAGAAATGAAGCTATGCAAAGGGCTTATACCTTATCAATATTACTTGCGAGACATTATGGTGTACATGTAGGGCCTGAAATTTCTGCGATATATTGACGTAATGACGTTTTTAATAGTTTAATGATCTCTGAGGTCGGCCGGAAGTTCGACGGTACACACTTGTGCACCGTTTGTTTAAAGAATACACAAGCAATTCATTTTACTATCACAGTACACAGCTGTGTACCGTTGAATCTATTTATCCCGTAACTCAAGTAAATAAAATAATTAACATTCAGAAAATATTTATATGAGTACATGGTTGTTGTTACGCACAACTTACTTAAACAGACGGGATCTCAGTAACAATTTACATTAATTTAGTATTTCAGCTTTATTCCTTTTTGACTTATAATAGTGTTGCAATGCGCTTAGCCTTAGGCATACTTTGGATTGTGCGGTCAATGAGGTCAACACTCAAGTTATCCAAACACCGAAAGACTGTCCTGAAAAGCCTGAAATGGCTCATTCGTTATAGGCAAATGTATCGCTTCTTCTTCTAACTGTTTTCTTACGATATGGAAAATATTTTCGATTGGATTTAAGTCAGGGGATAGCCCCCGTATTCGATGTTGAGTGCAATTCCATATCTTGATGGAATTAATTCGCAACTTAAACCAAAGTCACCAGCAGAAAAAGTAAACGTGCACAAAATAGTCAATAATTTGTTAAGACAAAAAAATGCGACCTGAAAAGACCGTCACTACAAAAACTTCTTATCCCACTTTTTCGCTGTTAAAGCTCACTAAACAGTGAATTTGTTCACGAAAGACACTGTCACGTTTGAAATATTACCTCGGAAGCCTTGTGAACAGAGAAATTTCCAAATATTTTATCTTGTTTTTTCTCACAAAATCCTGGCAAAAATTATGTGGACAGTCCACTCTAAACAAACAAATTGATGTTCATATATATTCTTCCCCCACATTCCGCCCCCCCCCCCCCCCGGCCCCCCTTTTCAATGTTGAATCTCACAATATATTTGTATCAAGTCCAGTTCATTCATTTATCAACATTGAAAGGGGGCAGGGGGGCCAAGGGGGCTATTTTTGCAAGATTACAAAGGAAATACCAAACACGGACATTTATGCACGCGCTGTCCACACTAATTTTTGCCAGGATTGTCTGAAAATATGATGGAGTAGAAAATGCCAAATTTATGGCGTTTATACTTGACCTAAGACGGCGCATAATAGCGTCGTTTAACAGAGTACGTAAGACGTATGTTCATGTTCTTTCTATCTTATTTATTGGTGGTAAAAGCGGCTTATTGTTTCCAATGTTAAGTGGTATTTATGCTGTGAGTAGTGACGTCTATTAGAACGAACGTGTTTTCTTAAACGAACCGGCGTGTAAGAAGAGACTATATTGAAATTAATAGAAATGAAGCTATGCAAAGGGCTTATACCTTATCAATATTACTTGCGAGACATTATGGTGTACATGTAGGGCCTGAAATTTCTGCGATATATTGACGTAATGACGTTTTTAATAGTTTAATGATCTCTGAGGTCGGCCGGAAGTTCGACGGTACACACTTGTGCACCGTTTGTTTAAAGAATACACAAGCAATTCATTTTACTATCACAGTACACAGCTGTGTACCGTTGAATCTATTTATCCCGTAACTCAAGTAAATAAAATAATTAACATTCAGAAAATATTTATATGAGTACATGGTGTTGTTACGCACAACTTACTTAAACAGATGGGATCTCAGTAACAATTTACATTAATTTAGTATTTCAGCTTTATTCCTTTTTGACTTATAATAGTGTTGCAATGCGCTTAGCCTTAGGCATACTTTGGATTGTGCGGTCAATGAGGTCAACACTCAAGTTATCCAAACACCGAAAGACTGTCCTGAAAAGCCTGAAATGGCTCATTCGTTATAGGCAAATGTATCGCTTCTTCTTCTAACTGTTTTCTTACGATATGGAAAATATTTTCGATTGGATTTAAGTCAGGGGATAGCCCCCGTATTCGATGTTGAGTGCAATTCCATATCTTGATGGAATTAATTCGCAACTTAAACCAAAGTCACCAGCAGAAAAGTAAACGTGCACAAAATAGTCAATAATTTGTTAAGACAAAAAAATGCGACCTGAAAAGACCGTCACTACAAAAACTTCTTATCCCACTTTTTCGCTGTTAAAGCTCACTAAACAGTGAATTTGTTCACGAAAGACACTGTCACGTTTGAAATATTACCTCGGAAGCCTTGTGAACAGAGAAATTTCCAAATATTTTATCTTGTTTTTTCTCAGACAATCCTGGCAAAAATTATGTGGACAGTCCACTCTAAACAAACAAATTGATGTTCATATATATTCTTCCCCCACATTCCGCCCCCCCCCCCCCCGGCCCCCCTTTTCAATGTTGAATCTCACAATATATTTGTATCAAGTCCAGTTCATTCATTTATCAACATTGAAAGGGGGCAGGGGGGCCAAAAGGGGCTATTTTTGCAAGATTACAAAGGAAATACCAAACACGGACATTTATGCACGCGCTGTCCACACTAATTTTTGCCAGGATTGTCTGAAAATATGATGGAGTAGAAAATGCCAAATTTATGGCGTTTATACTTGACCTAAGACGGCGCATAATAGCGTCGTTTAACAGAGTACGTAAGACGTATGTTCATGTTCTTTCTATCTTATTTATTGGTGGTAAAAGCGGCTTATTGTTTCCAATGTTAAGTGGTATTTATGCTGTGAGTAGTGACGTCTATTAGAACGAACGTGTTTTCTTAAACGAACCGGCGTGTAAGAAGAGACTATATTGAAATTAATAGAAATGAAGCTATGCAAAGGGCTTATACCTTATCAATATTACTTGCGAGACATTATGGTGTACATGTAGGGCCTGAAATTTCTGCGATATATTGACGTAATGACGTTTTTAATAGTTTAATGATCTCTGAGGTCGGCCGGAAGTTCGACGGTACACACTTGTGCACCGTTTGTTTAAAGAATACACAAGCAATTCATTTTACTATCACAGTACACAGCTGTGTACCGTTGAATCTATTTATCCCGTAACTCAAGTAAATAAAATAATTAACATTCAGAAAATATTTATATGAGTACATGGTGTTGTTACGCACAACTTACTTAAACAGACGGGATCTCAGTAACAATTTACATTAATTTAGTATTTCAGCTTTATTCCTTTTTGACTTATAATAGTGTTGCAATGCGCTTAGCCTTAGGCATACTTTGGATTGTGCGGTCAATGAGGTCAACACTCAAGTTATCCAAACACCGAAAGACTGTCCTGAAAAGCCTGAAATGGCTCGGATCATTCGTTATAGGCAAATGTATCGCTTCTTCTTCTAACTGTTTTCTTACGATATGGAAAATATTTTCGATTGGATTTAAGTCAGGGGATAGCCCCCGTATTCGATGTTGAGTGCAATTCCATATCTTGATGGAATTAATTCGCAACTTAAACCAAAGTCACCAGCAGAAAAGTAAACGTGCACAAAATAGTCAATAATTTGTTAAGACAAAAAAATGCGACCTGAAAAGACCGTCACTACAAAAACTTCTTATCCCACTTTTTCGCTGTTAAAGCTCACTAAACAGTGAATTTGTTCACGAAAGACACTGTCACGTTTGAAATATTACCTCGGAAGCCTTGTGAACAGAGAAATTTCCAAATATTTTATCTTGTTTTTTCTCAGACAATCCTGGCAAAAATTATGTGGACAGTCCACTCTAAACAAACAAATTGATGTTCATATATATTCTTCCCCCACATTCCGCCCCCCCCCCCCCGGCCCCCCTTTTCAATGTTGAATCTCACAATATATTTGTATCAAGTCCAGTTCATTCATTTATCAACATTGAAAGGGGGCAGGGGGGCCAAGGGGGCTATTTTTGCAAGATTACAAAGGAAATACCAAACACGGACATTTATGCACGCGCTGTCCACACTAATTTTTGCCAGGATTGTCTGAAAATATGATGGAGTAGAAAATGCCAAATTTATGGCGTTTATACTTGACCTAAGACGGCGCATAATAGCGTCGTTTAACAGAGTACGTAAGACGTATGTTCATGTTCTTTCTATCTTATTTATTGGTGGTAAAAGCGGCTTATTGTTTCCAATGTTAAGTGGTATTTATGCTGTGAGTAGTGACGTCTATTAGAACGAACGTGTTTTCTTAAACGAACCGGCGTGTAAGAAGAGACTATATTGAAATTAATAGAAATGAAGCTATGCAAAGGGCTTATACCTTATCAATATTACTTGCGAGACATTATGGTGTACATGTAGGGCCTGAAATTTCTGCGATATATTGACGTAATGACGTTTTTAATAGTTTAATGATCTCTGAGGTCGGCCGGAAGTTCGACGGTACACACTTGTGCACCGTTTGTTTAAAGAATACACAAGCAATTCATTTTACTATCACAGTACACAGCTGTGTACCGTTGAATCTATTTATCCCGTAACTCAAGTAAATAAAATAATTAACATTCAGAAAATATTTATATGAGTACATGGTGTTGTTACGCACAACTTACTTAAACAGACGGGATCTCAGTAACAATTTACATTAATTTAGTATTTCAGCTTTATTCCTTTTTGACTTATAATAGTGTTGCAATGCGCTTAGCCTTAGGCATACTTTGGATTGTGCGGTCAATGAGGTCAACACTCAAGTTATCCAAACACCGAAAGACTGTCCTGAAAAGCCTGAAATGGCTCATTCGTTATAGGCAAATGTATCGCTTCTTCTTCTAACTGTTTTCTTACGATATGGAAAATATTTTCGATTGGATTTAAGTCAGGGGATAGCCCCCGTATTCGATGTTGAGTGCAATTCCATATCTTGATGGAATTAATTCGCAACTTAAACCAAAGTCACCAGCAGAAAAGTAAACGTGCACAAAATAGTCAATAATTTGTTAAGACAAAAAAATGCGACCTGAAAAGACCGTCACTACAAAAACTTCTTATCCCACTTTTTCGCTGTTAAAGCTCACTAAACAGTGAATTTGTTCACGAAAGACACTGTCACGTTTGAAATATTACCTCGGAAGCCTTGTGAACAGAGAAATTTCCAAATATTTTATCTTGTTTTTTCTCAGACAATCCTGGCAAAAATTATGTGGACAGTCCACTCTAAACAAACAAATTGATGTTCATATATATTCTTCCCCCACATTCCGCCCCCCCCCCCCCCGGCCCCCCTTTTCAATGTTGAATCTCACAATATATTTGTATCAAGTCCAGTTCATTCATTTATCAACATTGAAAGGGGGCAGGGGGGCCAAGGGGCTATTTTTGCAAGATTACAAAGGAAATACCAAACACGGACATTTATGCACGCGCTGTCCACACTAATTTTTGCCAGGATTGTCTGAAAATATGATGGAGTAGAAAATGCCAAATTTATGGCGTTTATACTTGACCTAAGACGGCGCATAATAGCGTCGTTTAACAGAGTACGTAAGACGTATGTTCATGTTCTTTCTATCTTATTTATTGGTGGTAAAAGCGGCTTATTGTTTCCAATGTTAAGTGGTATTTATGCTGTGAGTAGTGACGTCTATTAGAACGAACGTGTTTTCTTAAACGAACCGGCGTGTAAGAAGAGACTATATTGAAATTAATAGAAATGAAGCTATGCAAAGGGCTTATACCTTATCAATATTACTTGCGAGACATTATGGTGTACATGTAGGGCCTGAAATTTCTGCGATATATTGACGTAATGACGTTTTTAATAGTTTAATGATCTCTGAGGTCGGCCGGAAGTTCGACGGTACACACTTGTGCACCGTTTGTTTAAAGAATACACAAGCAATTCATTTTACTATCACAGTACACAGCTGTGTACCGTTGAATCTATTTATCCCGTAACTCAAGTAAATAAAATAATTAACATTCAGAAAATATTTATATGAGTACATGGTGTTGTTACGCACAACTTACTTAAACAGACGGGATCTCAGTAACAATTTACATTAATTTAGTATTTCAGCTTTATTCCTTTTTGACTTATAATAGTGTTGCAATGCGCTTAGCCTTAGGCATACTTTGGATTGTGCGGTCAATGAGGTCAACACTCAAGTTATCCAAACACCGAAAGACTGTCCTGAAAAGCCTGAAATGGCTCATTCGTTATAGGCAAATGTATCGCTTCTTCTTCTAACTGTTTTCTTACGATATGGAAAATATTTTCGATTGGATTTAAGTCAGGGGATAGCCCCCGTATTCGATGTTGAGTGCAATTCCATATCTTGATGGAATTAATTCGCAACTTAAACCAAAGTCACCAGCAGAAAAGTAAACGTGCACAAAATAGTCAATAATTTGTTAAGACAAAAAAATGCGACCTGAAAAGACCGTCACTACAAAAACTTCTTATCCCACTTTTTCGCTGTTAAAGCTCACTAAACAGTGAATTTGTTCACGAAAGACACTGTCACGTTTGAAATATTACCTCGGAAGCCTTGTGAACAGAGAAATTTCCAAATATTTTATCTTGTTTTTTCTCAGACAATCCTGGCAAAAATTATGTGGACAGTCCACTCTAAACAAACAAATTGATGTTCATATATATTCTTCCCCCACATTCCGCCCCCCCCCCCCCCCCCCTTTTCAATGTTGAATCTCACAATATATTTGTATCAAGTCCAGTTCATTCATTTATCAACATTGAAAGGGGGCAGGGGGGCCAAGGGGCTATTTTTGCAAGATTACAAAGGAAATACCAAACACGGACATTTATGCACGCGCTGTCCACACTAATTTTTGCCAGGATTGTCTGAAAATATGATGGAGTAGAAAATGCCAAATTTATGGCGTTTATACTTGACCTAAGACGGCGCATAATAGCGTCGTTTAACAGAGTACGTAAGACGTATGTTCATGTTCTTTCTATCTTATTTATTGGTGGTAAAAGCGGCTTATTGTTTCCAATGTTAAGTGGTATTTATGCTGTGAGTAGTGACGTCTATTAGAACGAACGTGTTTTCTTAAACGAACCGGCGTGTAAGAAGAGACTATATTGAAATTAATAGAAATGAAGCTATGCAAAGGGCTTATACCTTATCAATATTACTTGCGAGACATTATGGTGTACATGTAGGGCCTGAAATTTCTGCGATATATTGACGTAATGACGTTTTTAATAGTTTAATGATCTCTGAGGTCGGCCGGAAGTTCGACGGTACACACTTGTGCACCGTTTGTTTAAAGAATACACAAGCAATTCATTTTACTATCACAGTACACAGCTGTGTACCGTTGAATCTATTTATCCCGTAACTCAAGTAAATAAAATAATTAACATTCAGAAAATATTTATATGAGTACATGGTGTTGTTACGCACAACTTACTTAAACAGACGGGATCTCAGTAACAATTTACATTAATTTAGTATTTCAGCTTTATTCCTTTTTGACTTATAATAGTGTTGCAATGCGCTTAGCCTTAGGCATACTTTGGATTGTGCGGTCAATGAGGTCAACACTCAAGTTATCCAAACACCGAAAGACTGTCCTGAAAAGCCTGAAATGGCTCATTCGTTATAGGCAAATGTATCGCTTCTTCTTCTAACTGTTTTCTTACGATATGGAAAATATTTTCGATTGGATTTAAGTCAGGGGATAGCCCCCGTATTCGATGTTGAGTGCAATTCCATATCTTGATGGAATTAATTCGCAACTTAAACCAAAGTCACCAGCAGAAAAGTAAACGTGCACAAAATAGTCAATAATTTGTTAAGACAAAAAAATGCGACCTGAAAAGACCGTCACTACAAAAACTTCTTATCCCACTTTTTCGCTGTTAAAGCTCACTAAACAGTGAATTTGTTCACGAAAGACACTGTCACGTTTGAAATATTACCTCGGAAGCCTTGTGAACAGAGAAATTTCCAAATATTTTATCTTGTTTTTTCTCAGACAATCCTGGCAAAAATTATGTGGACAGTCCACTCTAAACAAACAAATTGATGTTCATATATATTCTTCCCCCACATTCCGCCCCCCCCCCCCGGCCCCCCTTTTCAATGTTGAATCTCACAATATATTTGTATCAAGTCCAGTTCATTCATTTATCAACATTGAAAGGGGGCAGGGGGGCCAAAGGGCTATTTTTGCAAGATTACAAAGGAAATACCAAACACGGACATTTATGCACGCGCTGTCCACACTAATTTTTGCCAGGATTGTCTGAAAATATGATGGAGTAGAAAATGCCAAATTTATGGCGTTTATACTTGACCTAAGACGGCGCATAATAGCGTCGTTTAACAGAGTACGTAAGACGTATGTTCATGTTCTTTCTATCTTATTTATTGGTGGTAAAAGCGGCTTATTGTTTCCAATGTTAAGTGGTATTTATGCTGTGAGTAGTGACGTCTATTAGAACGAACGTGTTTTCTTAAACGAACCGGCGTGTAAGAAGAGACTATATTGAAATTAATAGAAATGAAGCTATGCAAAGGGCTTATACCTTATCAATATTACTTGCGAGACATTATGGTGTACATGTAGGGCCTGAAATTTCTGCGATATATTGACGTAATGACGTTTTTAATAGTTTAATGATCTCTGAGGTCGGCCGGAAGTTCGACGGTACACACTTGTGCACCGTTTGTTTAAAGAATACACAAGCAATTCATTTTACTATCACAGTACACAGCTGTGTACCGTTGAATCTATTTATCCCGTAACTCAAGTAAATAAAATAATTAACATTCAGAAAATATTTATATGAGTACATGGTGTTGTTACGCACAACTTACTTAAACAGACGGGATCTCAGTAACAATTTACATTAATTTAGTATTTCAGCTTTATTCCTTTTTGACTTATAATAGTGTTGCAATGCGCTTAGCCTTAGGCATACTTTGGATTGTGCGGTCAATGAGGTCAACACTCAAGTTATCCAAACACCGAAAGACTGTCCTGAAAAGCCTGAAATGGCTCATTCGTTATAGGCAAATGTATCGCTTCTTCTTCTAACTGTTTTCTTACGATATGGAAAATATTTTCGATTGGATTTAAGTCAGGGGATAGCCCCCGTATTCGATGTTGAGTGCAATTCCATATCTTGATGGAATTAATTCGCAACTTAAACCAAAGTCACCAGCAGAAAAGTAAACGTGCACAAAATAGTCAATAATTTGTTAAGACAAAAAAATGCGACCTGAAAAGACCGTCACTACAAAAACTTCTTATCCCACTTTTTCGCTGTTAAAGCTCACTAAACAGTGAATTTGTTCACGAAAGACACTGTCACGTTTGAAATATTACCTCGGAAGCCTTGTGAACAGAGAAATTTCCAAATATTTTATCTTGTTTTTTCTCAGACAATCCTGGCAAAAATTATGTGGACAGTCCACTCTAAACAAACAAATTGATGTTCATATATATTCTTCCCCCACATTCCGCCCCCCCCCCCCGGCCCCCCTTTTCAATGTTGAATCTCACAATATATTTGTATCAAGTCCAGTTCATTCATTTATCAACATTGAAAGGGGGCAGGGGGGCCAAGGGGCTATTTTTGCAAGATTACAAAGGAAATACCAAACACGGACATTTATGCACGCGCTGTCCACACTAATTTTTGCCAGGATTGTCTGAAAATATGATGGAGTAGAAAATGCCAAATTTATGGCGTTTATACTTGACCTAAGACGGCGCATAATAGCGTCGTTTAACAGAGTACGTAAGACGTATGTTCATGTTCTTTCTATCTTATTTATTGGTGGTAAAAGCGGCTTATTGTTTCCAATGTTAAGTGGTATTTATGCTGTGAGTAGTGACGTCTATTAGAACGAACGTGTTTTCTTAAACGAACCGGCGTGTAAGAAGAGACTATATTGAAATTAATAGAAATGAAGCTATGCAAAGGGCTTATACCTTATCAATATTACTTGCGAGACATTATGGTGTACATGTAGGGCCTGAAATTTCTGCGATATATTGACGTAATGACGTTTTTAATAGTTTAATGATCTCTGAGGTCGGCCGGAAGTTCGACGGTACACACTTGTGCACCGTTTGTTTAAAGAATACACAAGCAATTCATTTTACTATCACAGTACACAGCTGTGTACCGTTGAATCTATTTATCCCGTAACTCAAGTAAATAAAATAATTAACATTCAGAAAATATTTATATGAGTACATGGTGTTGTTACGCACAACTTACTTAAACAGACGGGATCTCAGTAACAATTTACATTAATTTAGTATTTCAGCTTTATTCCTTTTTGACTTATAATAGTGTTGCAATGCGCTTAGCCTTAGGCATACTTTGGATTGTGCGGTCAATGAGGTCAACACTCAAGTTATCCAAACACCGAAAGACTGTCCTGAAAAGCCTGAAATGGCTCATTCGTTATAGGCAAATGTATCGCTTCTTCTTCTAACTGTTTTCTTACGATATGGAAAATATTTTCGATTGGATTTAAGTCAGGGGATAGCCCCCGTATTCGATGTTGAGTGCAATTCCATATCTTGATGGAATTAATTCGCAACTTAAACCAAAGTCACCAGCAGAAAAGTAAACGTGCACAAAATAGTCAATAATTTGTTAAGACAAAAAAATGCGACCTGAAAAGACCGTCACTACAAAAACTTCTTATCCCACTTTTTCGCTGTTAAAGCTCACTAAACAGTGAATTTGTTCACGAAAGACACTGTCACGTTTGAAATATTACCTCGGAAGCCTTGTGAACAGAGAAATTTCCAAATATTTTATCTTGTTTTTTCTCAGACAATCCTGGCAAAAATTATGTGGACAGTCCACTCTAAACAAACAAATTGATGTTCATATATATTCTTCCCCCACATTCCGCCCCCCCCCCCGGCCCCCCTTTTCAATGTTGAATCTCACAATATATTTGTATCAAGTCCAGTTCATTCATTTATCAACATTGAAAGGGGGCAGGGGGGCCAAAGGGGCTATTTTTGCAAGATTACAAAGGAAATACCAAACACGGACATTTATGCACGCGCTGTCCACACTAATTTTTGCCAGGATTGTCTGAAAATATGATGGAGTAGAAAATGCCAAATTTATGGCGTTTATACTTGACCTAAGACGGCGCATAATAGCGTCGTTTAACAGAGTACGTAAGACGTATGTTCATGTTCTTTCTATCTTATTTATTGGTGGTAAAAGCGGCTTATTGTTTCCAATGTTAAGTGGTATTTATGCTGTGAGTAGTGACGTCTATTAGAACGAACGTGTTTTCTTAAACGAACCGGCGTGTAAGAAGAGACTATATTGAAATTAATAGAAATGAAGCTATGCAAAGGGCTTATACCTTATCAATATTACTTGCGAGACATTATGGTGTACATGTAGGGCCTGAAATTTCTGCGATATATTGACGTAATGACGTTTTTAATAGTTTAATGATCTCTGAGGTCGGCCGGAAGTTCGACGGTACACACTTGTGCACCGTTTGTTTAAAGAATACACAAGCAATTCATTTTACTATCACAGTACACAGCTGTGTACCGTTGAATCTATTTATCCCGTAACTCAAGTAAATAAAATAATTAACATTCAGAAAATATTTATATGAGTACATGGTGTTGTTACGCACAACTTACTTAAACAGACGGGATCTCAGTAACAATTTACATTAATTTAGTATTTCAGCTTTATTCCTTTTTGACTTATAATAGTGTTGCAATGCGCTTAGCCTTAGGCATACTTTGGATTGTGCGGTCAATGAGGTCAACACTCAAGTTATCCAAACACCGAAAGACTGTCCTGAAAAGCCTGAAATGGCTCATTCGTTATAGGCAAATGTATCGCTTCTTCTTCTAACTGTTTTCTTACGATATGGAAAATATTTTCGATTGGATTTAAGTCAGGGGATAGCCCCCGTATTCGATGTTGAGTGCAATTCCATATCTTGATGGAATTAATTCGCAACTTAAACCAAAGTCACCAGCAGAAAAGTAAACGTGCACAAAATAGTCAATAATTTGTTAAGACAAAAAAATGCGACCTGAAAAGACCGTCACTACAAAAACTTCTTATCCCACTTTTTCGCTGTTAAAGCTCACTAAACAGTGAATTTGTTCACGAAAGACACTGTCACGTTTGAAATATTACCTCGGAAGCCTTGTGAACAGAGAAATTTCCAAATATTTTATCTTGTTTTTTCTCAGACAATCCTGGCAAAAATTATGTGGACAGTCCACTCTAAACAAACAAATTGATGTTCATATATATTCTTCCCCCACATTCCGCCCCCCCCCCCCGGCCCCCTTTTCAATGTTGAATCTCACAATATATTTGTATCAAGTCCAGTTCATTCATTTATCAACATTGAAAGGGGGCAGGGGGCCAAGGGGCTATTTTTGCAAGATTACAAAGGAAATACCAAACACGGACATTTATGCACGCGCTGTCCACACTAATTTTTGCCAGGATTGTCTGAAAATATGATGGAGTAGAAAATGCCAAATTTATGGCGTTTATACTTGACCTAAGACGGCGCATAATAGCGTCGTTTAACAGAGTACGTAAGACGTATGTTCATGTTCTTTCTATCTTATTTATTGGTGGTAAAAGCGGCTTATTGTTTCCAATGTTAAGTGGTATTTATGCTGTGAGTAGTGACGTCTATTAGAACGAACGTGTTTTCTTAAACGAACCGGCGTGTAAGAAGAGACTATATTGAAATTAATAGAAATGAAGCTATGCAAAGGGCTTATACCTTATCAATATTACTTGCGAGACATTATGGTGTACATGTAGGGCCTGAAATTTCTGCGATATATTGACGTAATGACGTTTTTAATAGTTTAATGATCTCTGAGGTCGGCCGGAAGTTCGACGGTACACACTTGTGCACCGTTTGTTTAAAGAATACACAAGCAATTCATTTTACTATCACAGTACACAGCTGTGTACCGTTGAATCTATTTATCCCGTAACTCAAGTAAATAAAATAATTAACATTCAGAAAATATTTATATGAGTACATGGTGTTGTTACGCACAACTTACTTAAACAGACGGGATCTCAGTAACAATTTACATTAATTTAGTATTTCAGCTTTATTCCTTTTTGACTTATAATAGTGTTGCAATGCGCTTAGCCTTAGGCATACTTTGGATTGTGCGGTCAATGAGGTCAACACTCAAGTTATCCAAACACCGAAAGACTGTCCTGAAAAGCCTGAAATGGCTCATTCGTTATAGGCAAATGTATCGCTTCTTCTTCTAACTGTTTTCTTACGATATGGAAAATATTTTCGATTGGATTTAAGTCAGGGGATAGCCCCCGTATTCGATGTTGAGTGCAATTCCATATCTTGATGGAATTAATTCGCAACTTAAACCAAAGTCACCAGCAGAAAAGTAAACGTGCACAAAATAGTCAATAATTTGTTAAGACAAAAAAATGCGACCTGAAAAGACCGTCACTACAAAAACTTCTTATCCCACTTTTTCGCTGTTAAAGCTCACTAAACAGTGAATTTGTTCACGAAAGACACTGTCACGTTTGAAATATTACCTCGGAAGCCTTGTGAACAGAGAAATTTCCAAATATTTTATCTTGTTTTTTCTCAGACAATCCTGGCAAAAATTATGTGGACAGTCCACTCTAAACAAACAAATTGATGTTCATATATATTCTTCCCCCACATTCCGCCCCCCCCCCCCGGCCCCCCTTTTCAATGTTGAATCTCACAATATATTTGTATCAAGTCCAGTTCATTCATTTATCAACATTGAAAGGGGGCAGGGGGGCCAAGGGGGCTATTTTTGCAAGATTACAAAGGAAATACCAAACACGGACATTTATGCACGCGCTGTCCACACTAATTTTTGCCAGGATTGTCTGAAAATATGATGGAGTAGAAAATGCCAAATTTATGGCGTTTATACTTGACCTAAGACGGCGCATAATAGCGTCGTTTAACAGAGTACGTAAGACGTATGTTCATGTTCTTTCTATCTTATTTATTGGTGGTAAAAGCGGCTTATTGTTTCCAATGTTAAGTGGTATTTATGCTGTGAGTAGTGACGTCTATTAGAACGAACGTGTTTTCTTAAACGAACCGGCGTGTAAGAAGAGACTATATTGAAATTAATAGAAATGAAGCTATGCAAAGGGCTTATACCTTATCAATATTACTTGCGAGACATTATGGTGTACATGTAGGGCCTGAAATTTCTGCGATATATTGACGTAATGACGTTTTTAATAGTTTAATGATCTCTGAGGTCGGCCGGAAGTTCGACGGTACACACTTGTGCACCGTTTGTTTAAAGAATACACAAGCAATTCATTTTACTATCACAGTACACAGCTGTGTACCGTTGAATCTATTTATCCCGTAACTCAAGTAAATAAAATAATTAACATTCAGAAAATATTTATATGAGTACATGGTGTTGTTACGCACAACTTACTTAAACAGACGGGATCTCAGTAACAATTTACATTAATTTAGTATTTCAGCTTTATTCCTTTTTGACTTATAATAGTGTTGCAATGCGCTTAGCCTTAGGCATACTTTGGATTGTGCGGTCAATGAGGTCAACACTCAAGTTATCCAAACACCGAAAGACTGTCCTGAAAAGCCTGAAATGGCTCATTCGTTATAGGCAAATGTATCGCTTCTTCTTCTAACTGTTTTCTTACGATATGGAAAATATTTTCGATTGGATTTAAGTCAGGGGATAGCCCCCGTATTCGATGTTGAGTGCAATTCCATATCTTGATGGAATTAATTCGCAACTTAAACCAAAGTCACCAGCAGAAAAGTAAACGTGCACAAAATAGTCAATAATTTGTTAAGACAAAAAAATGCGACCTGAAAAGACCGTCACTACAAAAACTTCTTATCCCACTTTTTCGCTGTTAAAGCTCACTAAACAGTGAATTTGTTCACGAAAGACACTGTCACGTTTGAAATATTACCTCGGAAGCCTTGTGAACAGAGAAATTTCCAAATATTTTATCTTGTTTTTTCTCAGACAATCCTGGCAAAAATTATGTGGACAGTCCACTCTAAACAAACAAATTGATGTTCATATATATTCTTCCCCCACATTCCGCCCCCCCCCCCCCCGGCCCCCCTTTTCAATGTTGAATCTCACAATATATTTGTATCAAGTCCAGTTCATTCATTTATCAACATTGAAAGGGGGCAGGGGGGCCAAGGGGGCTATTTTTGCAAGATTACAAAGGAAATACCAAACACGGACATTTATGCACGCGCTGTCCACACTAATTTTTGCCAGGATTGTCTGAAAATATGATGGAGTAGAAAATGCCAAATTTATGGCGTTTATACTTGACCTAAGACGGCGCATAATAGCGTCGTTTAACAGAGTACGTAAGACGTATGTTCATGTTCTTTCTATCTTATTTATTGGTGGTAAAAGCGGCTTATTGTTTCCAATGTTAAGTGGTATTTATGCTGTGAGTAGTGACGTCTATTAGAACGAACGTGTTTTCTTAAACGAACCGGCGTGTAAGAAGAGACTATATTGAAATTAATAGAAATGAAGCTATGCAAAGGGCTTATACCTTATCAATATTACTTGCGAGACATTATGGTGTACATGTAGGGCCTGAAATTTCTGCGATATATTGACGTAATGACGTTTTTAATAGTTTAATGATCTCTGAGGTCGGCCGGAAGTTCGACGGTACACACTTGTGCACCGTTTGTTTAAAGAATACACAAGCAATTCATTTTACTATCACAGTACACAGCTGTGTACCGTTGAATCTATTTATCCCGTAACTCAAGTAAATAAAATAATTAACATTCAGAAAATATTTATATGAGTACATGGTGTTGTTACGCACAACTTACTTAAACAGACGGGATCTCAGTAACAATTTACATTAATTTAGTATTTCAGCTTTATTCCTTTTTGACTTATAATAGTGTTGCAATGCGCTTAGCCTTAGGCATACTTTGGATTGTGCGGTCAATGAGGTCAACACTCAAGTTATCCAAACACCGAAAGACTGTCCTGAAAAGCCTGAAATGGCTCATTCGTTATAGGCAAATGTATCGCTTCTTCTTCTAACTGTTTTCTTACGATATGGAAAATATTTTCGATTGGATTTAAGTCAGGGGATAGCCCCCGTATTCGATGTTGAGTGCAATTCCATATCTTGATGGAATTAATTCGCAACTTAAACCAAAGTCACCAGCAGAAAAGTAAACGTGCACAAAATAGTCAATAATTTGTTAAGACAAAAAAATGCGACCTGAAAAGACCGTCACTACAAAAACTTCTTATCCCACTTTTTCGCTGTTAAAGCTCACTAAACAGTGAATTTGTTCACGAAAGACACTGTCACGTTTGAAATATTACCTCGGAAGCCTTGTGAACAGAGAAATTTCCAAATATTTTATCTTGTTTTTTCTCAGACAATCCTGGCAAAAATTATGTGGACAGTCCACTCTAAACAAACAAATTGATGTTCATATATATTCTTCCCCCACATTCCGCCCCCCCCCCCGGCCCCCTTTTCAATGTTGAATCTCACAATATATTTGTATCAAGTCCAGTTCATTCATTTATCAACATTGAAAGGGGGCAGGGGGGCCAAGGGGCTATTTTTGCAAGATTACAAAGGAAATACCAAACACGGACATTTATGCACGCGCTGTCCACACTAATTTTTGCCAGGATTGTCTGAAAATATGATGGAGTAGAAAATGCCAAATTTATGGCGTTTATACTTGACCTAAGACGGCGCATAATAGCGTCGTTTAACAGAGTACGTAAGACGTATGTTCATGTTCTTTCTATCTTATTTATTGGTGGTAAAAGCGGCTTATTGTTTCCAATGTTAAGTGGTATTTATGCTGTGAGTAGTGACGTCTATTAGAACGAACGTGTTTTCTTAAACGAACCGGCGTGTAAGAAGAGACTATATTGAAATTAATAGAAATGAAGCTATGCAAAGGGCTTATACCTTATCAATATTACTTGCGAGACATTATGGTGTACATGTAGGGCCTGAAATTTCTGCGATATATTGACGTAATGACGTTTTTAATAGTTTAATGATCTCTGAGGTCGGCCGGAAGTTCGACGGTACACACTTGTGCACCGTTTGTTTAAAGAATACACAAGCAATTCATTTTACTATCACAGTACACAGCTGTGTACCGTTGAATCTATTTATCCCGTAACTCAAGTAAATAAAATAATTAACATTCAGAAAATATTTATATGAGTACATGGTGTTGTTACGCACAACTTACTTAAACAGACGGGATCTCAGTAACAATTTACATTAATTTAGTATTTCAGCTTTATTCCTTTTTGACTTATAATAGTGTTGCAATGCGCTTAGCCTTAGGCATACTTTGGATTGTGCGGTCAATGAGGTCAACACTCAAGTTATCCAAACACCGAAAGACTGTCCTGAAAAGCCTGAAATGGCTCATTCGTTATAGGCAAATGTATCGCTTCTTCTTCTAACTGTTTTCTTACGATATGGAAAATATTTTCGATTGGATTTAAGTCAGGGGATAGCCCCCGTATTCGATGTTGAGTGCAATTCCATATCTTGATGGAATTAATTCGCAACTTAAACCAAAGTCACCAGCAGAAAAGTAAACGTGCACAAAATAGTCAATAATTTGTTAAGACAAAAAAATGCGACCTGAAAAGACCGTCACTACAAAAACTTCTTATCCCACTTTTTCGCTGTTAAAGCTCACTAAACAGTGAATTTGTTCACGAAAGACACTGTCACGTTTGAAATATTACCTCGGAAGCCTTGTGAACAGAGAAATTTCCAAATATTTTATCTTGTTTTTTCTCAGACTGTCTGAAAATATGATGGAGTAGAAAATGCCAAATTTATGGCGTTTATACTTGACCTAAGACGGCGCATAATAGCGTCGTTTAACAGAGTACGTAAGACGTATGTTCATGTTCTTTCTATCTTATTTATTGGTGGTAAAAGCGGCTTATTGTTTCCAATGTTAAGTGGTATTTATGCTGTGAGTAGTGACGTCTATTAGAACGAACGTGTTTTCTTAAACGAACCGGCGTGTAAGAAGAGACTATATTGAAATTAATAGAAATGAAGCTATGCAAAGGGCTTATACCTTATCAATATTACTTGCGAGACATTATGGTGTACATGTAGGGCCTGAAATTTCTGCGATATATTGACGTAATGACGTTTTTAATAGTTTAATGATCTCTGAGGTCGGCCGGAAGTTCGACGGTACACACTTGTGCACCGTTTGTTTAAAGAATACACAAGCAATTCATTTTACTATCACAGTACACAGCTGTGTACCGTTGAATCTATTTATCCCGTAACTCAAGTAAATAAAATAATTAACATTCAGAAAATATTTATATGAGTACATGGTGTTGTTACGCACAACTTACTTAAACAGACGGGATCTCAGTAACAATTTACATTAATTTAGTATTTCAGCTTTATTCCTTTTTGACTTATAATAGTGTTGCAATGCGCTTAGCCTTAGGCATACTTTGGATTGTGCGGTCAATGAGGTCAACACTCAAGTTATCCAAACACCGAAAGACTGTCCTGAAAAGCCTGAAATGGCTCATTCGTTATAGGCAAATGTATCGCTTCTTCTTCTAACTGTTTTCTTACGATATGGAAAATATTTTCGATTGGATTTAAGTCAGGGGATAGCCCCCGTATTCGATGTTGAGTGCAATTCCATATCTTGATGGAATTAATTCGCAACTTAAACCAAAGTCACCAGCAGAAAAGTAAACGTGCACAAAATAGTCAATAATTTGTTAAGACAAAAAAATGCGACCTGAAAAGACCGTCACTACAAAAACTTCTTATCCCACTTTTTCGCTGTTAAAGCTCACTAAACAGTGAATTTGTTCACGAAAGACACTGTCACGTTTGAAATATTACCTCGGAAGCCTTGTGAACAGAGAAATTTCCAAATATTTTATCTTGTTTTTTCTCAGACAATCCTGGCAAAAATTATGTGGACAGTCCACTCTAAACAAACAAATTGATGTTCATATATATTCTTCCCCCACATTCCGCCCCCCCCCCCGGCCCCCCTTTTCAATGTTGAATCTCACAATATATTTGTATCAAGTCCAGTTCATTCATTTATCAACATTGAAAGGGGGCAGGGGGGCCAAGGGGGCTATTTTTGCAAGATTACAAAGGAAATACCAAACACGGACATTTATGCACGCGCTGTCCACACTAATTTTTGCCAGGATTGTCTGAAAATATGATGGAGTAGAAAATGCCAAATTTATGGCGTTTATACTTGACCTAAGACGGCGCATAATAGCGTCGTTTAACAGAGTACGTAAGACGTATGTTCATGTTCTTTCTATCTTATTTATTGGTGGTAAAAGCGGCTTATTGTTTCCAATGTTAAGTGGTATTTATGCTGTGAGTAGTGACGTCTATTAGAACGAACGTGTTTTCTTAAACGAACCGGCGTGTAAGAAGAGACTATATTGAAATTAATAGAAATGAAGCTATGCAAAGGGCTTATACCTTATCAATATTACTTGCGAGACATTATGGTGTACATGTAGGGCCTGAAATTTCTGCGATATATTGACGTAATGACGTTTTTAATAGTTTAATGATCTCTGAGGTCGGCCGGAAGTTCGACGGTACACACTTGTGCACCGTTTGTTTAAAGAATACACAAGCAATTCATTTTACTATCACAGTACACAGCTGTGTACCGTTGAATCTATTTATCCCGTAACTCAAGTAAATAAAATAATTAACATTCAGAAAATATTTATATGAGTACATGGTGTTGTTACGCACAACTTACTTAAACAGACGGGATCTCAGTAACAATTTACATTAATTTAGTATTTCAGCTTTATTCCTTTTTGACTTATAATAGTGTTGCAATGCGCTTAGCCTTAGGCATACTTTGGATTGTGCGGTCAATGAGGTCAACACTCAAGTTATCCAAACACCGAAAGACTGTCCTGAAAAGCCTGAAATGGCTCATTCGTTATAGGCAAATGTATCGCTTCTTCTTCTAACTGTTTTCTTACGATATGGAAAATATTTTCGATTGGATTTAAGTCAGGGGATAGCCCCGTATTCGATGTTGAGTGCAATTCCATATCTTGATGGAATTAATTCGCAACTTAAACCAAAGTCACCAGCAGAAAAGTAAACGTGCACAAAATAGTCAATAATTTGTTAAGACAAAAAAATGCGACCTGAAAAGACCGTCACTACAAAAACTTCTTATCCCACTTTTTCGCTGTTAAAGCTCACTAAACAGTGAATTTGTTCACGAAAGACACTGTCACGTTTGAAATATTACCTCGGAAGCCTTGTGAACAGAGAAATTTCCAAATATTTTATCTTGTTTTTTCTCAGACAATCCTGGCAAAAATTATGTGGACAGTCCACTCTAAACAAACAAATTGATGTTCATATATATTCTTCCCCCACATTCCGCCCCCCCCCCCCCCCCCCCCCCTTTTCAATGTTGAATCTCACAATATATTTGTATCAAGTCCAGTTCATTCATTTATCAACATTGAAAGGGGGCAGGGGGGCCAAGGGGGCTATTTTTGCAAGATTACAAAGGAAATACCAAACACGGACATTTATGCACGCGCTGTCCACACTAATTTTTGCCAGGATTGTCTGAAAATATGATGGAGTAGAAAATGCCAAATTTATGGCGTTTATACTTGACCTAAGACGGCGCATAATAGCGTCGTTTAACAGAGTACGTAAGACGTATGTTCATGTTCTTTCTATCTTATTTATTGGTGGTAAAAGCGGCTTATTGTTTCCAATGTTAAGTGGTATTTATGCTGTGAGTAGTGACGTCTATTAGAACGAACGTGTTTTCTTAAACGAACCGGCGTGTAAGAAGAGACTATATTGAAATTAATAGAAATGAAGCTATGCAAAGGGCTTATACCTTATCAATATTACTTGCGAGACATTATGGTGTACATGTAGGGCCTGAAATTTCTGCGATATATTGACGTAATGACGTTTTTAATAGTTTAATGATCTCTGAGGTCGGCCGGAAGTTCGACGGTACACACTTGTGCACCGTTTGTTTAAAGAATACACAAGCAATTCATTTTACTATCACAGTACACAGCTGTGTACCGTTGAATCTATTTATCCCGTAACTCAAGTAAATAAAATAATTAACATTCAGAAAATATTTATATGAGTACATGGTGTTGTTACGCACAACTTACTTAAACAGACGGGATCTCAGTAACAATTTACATTAATTTAGTATTTCAGCTTTATTCCTTTTTGACTTATAATAGTGTTGCAATGCGCTTAGCCTTAGGCATACTTTGGATTGTGCGGTCAATGAGGTCAACACTCAAGTTATCCAAACACCGAAAGACTGTCCTGAAAAGCCTGAAATGGCTCATTCGTTATAGGCAAATGTATCGCTTCTTCTTCTAA
Source organism: Corallium rubrum (assembly GCA_964035015.1). Taxonomy (NCBI): domain Eukaryota; kingdom Metazoa; phylum Cnidaria; class Anthozoa; order Scleralcyonacea; family Coralliidae; genus Corallium; species Corallium rubrum. Next base: position 16,785,080 of record OZ035997.1, read on the forward strand.
CTGTTTTCTTACGATATGGAAAATATTTTCGATTGGATTTAAGTCAGGGGATAGCCCCCGTATTCGATGTTGAGTGCAATTCCATATCTTGATGGAATTAATTCGCAACTTAAACCAAAGTCACCAGCAGAAAAGTAAACGTGCACAAAATAGTCAATAATTTGTTAAGACAAAAAAATGCGACCTGAAAAGACCGTCACTACAAAAACTTCTTATCCCACTTTTTCGCTGTTAAAGCTCACTAAACAGTGAATTTGTTCACGAAAGACACTGTCACGTTTGAAATATTACCTCGGAAGCCTTGTGAACAGAGAAATTTCCAAATATTTTATCTTGTTTTTTCTCAGACTGTCTGAAAATATGATGGAGTAGAAAATGCCAAATTTATGGCGTTTATACTTGACCTAAGACGGCGCATAATAGCGTCGTTTAACAGAGTACGTAAGACGTATGTTCATGTTCTTTCTATCTTATTTATTGGTGGTAAAAGCGGCTTATTGTTTCCAATGTTAAGTGGTATTTATGCTGTGAGTAGTGACGTCTATTAGAACGAACGTGTTTTCTTAAACGAACCGGCGTGTAAGAAGAGACTATATTGAAATTAATAGAAATGAAGCTATGCAAAGGGCTTATACCTTATCAATATTACTTGCGAGACATTATGGTGTACATGTAGGGCCTGAAATTTCTGCGATATATTGACGTAATGACGTTTTTAATAGTTTAATGATCTCTGAGGTCGGCCGGAAGTTCGACGGTACACACTTGTGCACCGTTTGTTTAAAGAATACACAAGCAATTCATTTTACTATCACAGTACACAGCTGTGTACCGTTGAATCTATTTATCCCGTAACTCAAGTAAATAAAATAATTAACATTCAGAAAATATTTATATGAGTACATGGTGTTGTTACGCACAACTTACTTAAACAGACGGGATCTCAGTAACAATTTACATTAATTTAGTATTTCAGCTTTATTCCTTTTTGACTTATAATAGTGTTGCAATGCGCTTAGCCTTAGGCATACTTTGGATTGTGCGGTCAATGAGGTCAACACTCAAGTTATCCAAACACCGAAAGACTGTCCTGAAAAGCCTGAAATGGCTCATTCGTTATAGGCAAATGTATCGCTTCTTCTTCTAACTGTTTTCTTACGATATGGAAAATATTTTCGATTGGATTTAAGTCAGGGGATAGCCCCCGTATTCGATGTTGAGTGCAATTCCATATCTTGATGGAATTAATTCGCAACTTAAACCAAAGTCACCAGCAGAAAAGTAAACGTGCACAAAATAGTCAATAATTTGTTAAGACAAAAAAATGCGACCTGAAAAGACCGTCACTACAAAAACTTCTTATCCCACTTTTTCGCTGTTAAAGCTCACTAAACAGTGAATTTGTTCACGAAAGACACTGTCACGTTTGAAATATTACCTCGGAAGCCTTGTGAACAGAGAAATTTCCAAATATTTTATCTTGTTTTTTCTCAGACAATCCTGGCAAAAATTATGTGGACAGTCCACTCTAAACAAACAAATTGATGTTCATATATATTCTTCCCCCACATTCCGCCCCCCCCCCCCGGCCCCCCTTTTCAATGTTGAATCTCACAATATATTTGTATCAAGTCCAGTTCATTCATTTATCAACATTGAAAGGGGGCAGGGGGGCCAAGGGGGCTATTTTTGCAAGATTACAAAGGAAATACCAAACACGGACATTTATGCACGCGCTGTCCACACTAATTTTTGCCAGGATTGTCTGAAAATATGATGGAGTAGAAAATGCCAAATTTATGGCGTTTATACTTGACCTAAGACGGCGCATAATAGCGTCGTTTAACAGAGTACGTAAGACGTATGTTCATGTTCTTTCTATCTTATTTATTGGTGGTAAAAGCGGCTTATTGTTTCCAATGTTAAGTGGTATTTATGCTGTGAGTAGTGACGTCTATTAGAACGAACGTGTTTTCTTAAACGAACCGGCGTGTAAGAAGAGACTATATTGAAATTAATAGAAATGAAGCTATGCAAAGGGCTTATACCTTATCAATATTACTTGCGAGACATTATGGTGTACATGTAGGGCCTGAAATTTCTGCGATATATTGACGTAATGACGTTTTTAATAGTTTAATGATCTCTGAGGTCGGCCGGAAGTTCGACGGTACACACTTGTGCACCGTTTGTTTAAAGAATACACAAGCAATTCATTTTACTATCACAGTACACAGCTGTGTACCGTTGAATCTATTTATCCCGTAACTCAAGTAAATAAAATAATTAACATTCAGAAAATATTTATATGAGTACATGGTGTTGTTACGCACAACTTACTTAAACAGACGGGATCTCAGTAACAATTTACATTAATTTAGTATTTCAGCTTTATTCCTTTTTGACTTATAATAGTGTTGCAATGCGCTTAGCCTTAGGCATACTTTGGATTGTGCGGTCAATGAGGTCAACACTCAAGTTATCCAAACACCGAAAGACTGTCCTGAAAAGCCTGAAATGGCTCATTCGTTATAGGCAAATGTATCGCTTCTTCTTCTAACTGTTTTCTTACGATATGGAAAATATTTTCGATTGGATTTAAGTCAGGGGATAGCCCCCGTATTCGATGTTGAGTGCAATTCCATATCTTGATGGAATTAATTCGCAACTTAAACCAAAGTCACCAGCAGAAAAGTAAACGTGCACAAAATAGTCAATAATTTGTTAAGACAAAAAAATGCGACCTGAAAAGACCGTCACTACAAAAACTTCTTATCCCACTTTTTCGCTGTTAAAGCTCACTAAACAGTGAATTTGTTCACGAAAGACACTGTCACGTTTGAAATATTACCTCGGAAGCCTTGTGAACAGAGAAATTTCCAAATATTTTATCTTGTTTTTTCTCAGACAATCCTGGCAAAAATTATGTGGACAGTCCACTCTAAACAAACAAATTGATGTTCATATATATTCTTCCCCCACATTCCGCCCCCCCCCCGGCCCCCCTTTTCAATGTTGAATCTCACAATATATTTGTATCAAGTCCAGTTCATTCATTTATCAACATTGAAAGGGGGCAGGGGGGCCAAGGGGGCTATTTTTGCAAGATTACAAAGGAAATACCAAACACGGACATTTATGCACGCGCTGTCCACACTAATTTTTGCCAGGATTGTAGCTTTCGATGATGGATTTATTTCAGACGAGGAGCTTTTGCTACTATACGACCTGAATACTTCTCCAAACCTGGATTTACCTTACGAACAGTACCCATGTTTTGATCTTGAAGATATGCAGGATGACGAGTGCCTGGCCGAGTTTCGAGTCAGAAAACGCGACTTGCCATTACTTGCAAATGCATTGCAGATTCCTGACCGATTTATTTGTGAACAAAGAAGTGTCATCGGATCGGAGGATTAGAGGGTCTATGCGTTTTACTGAAGAGGTTGGCTTACCCCTGCAGGTACAGCGATTTAATACCAAGATTCGGTCGACCTGTCCCTGAGTTATGTATGGCTGCAAACTGTGTTCTTAATTATATTTATGATATCCATCATGAACGAATTACTCAGTGGAATGCAAACATACTAAACCCTGCAGCTCTTCAATTATATGCCAACCATATCAACCAGATGGGTGCTCCACTCGAAAACTGTTTTGGCTTCATAGATGGCACAGTGAGACCAATAGCCAGACCTGGAAGGAACCAGAGAATTGTATACAATGGGCACAAGAGGGTCCACAGCTTGAAATTCCAATCTATAGCAATCCCAAATGGTCTTATTGCCAATCTCTATGGTCCAGTAGGTAGGTATCTGATATTTGTTTTTAAATCCCATGAAAATTTTAAAATCAATTAGAGCTGGTAGGTTGGCTACAAACTGGTCTGTGGGAAAAGTGAGAAAGGCCCTGCTCCTATGCTGATGATAAAGGAACTACCTGTGGGGGATAGTAGTGATATAGGGCCCAAAGATCAAGTTCTTATATAATTCAATTTTTTGTTCCTTGAGCACCTGAGTTGTTAATTTCTTTTGTTTTGCAACTTCTACCCCCTGTAGGTCCATGGACCCTTGCCATTTACCAGGCTGAGACACACACACATATACCCTATGATCAGACCTACACACAGACAAGTATCTTCCATATCAACGTTAGTATGAGTATAACAATAAACAATGTTTTTTAGGAAATTCTATATAATTACATAAAGTGCAGAACTGTATATCTGATTTCATGGCGAGAAATGATGGACATAGAGGCGGAGCTAAAGCCCTATTAAACTAGTACCTATGTCGTGCGGTTGTCACAGTTCCGCGGTTCAGAAGAAAAGAGAACAACTAATTTATGCAATGTTGGATGAAATCTTCATTCGATGATCAGAAAATAATGAAGCTTTGAGATCGAAAACCGCAACAACGACAAATACAGGCTAGAAATGAAGAATATCATCGAAAAGACGGATCTTTATAGTAGCCGAATCAGATCGAAACTTGTACGGAAATAGTATACCTCTGTTTGATTTTCGATAACGTGAGCAGCAAGGTTGGTACAATTTGCGTATTCGCCATATTGGTTTATGTTAGACTTGTGCTCAAAATAGTATATCAAAAACCGCAACGGATTTAATATCTGTGGCATATCGCTCATGATATTTATATCGCAGATGTGTTGCACTATACGATTCAGATTGAAACATTTGAAATAATTTAAAAATTGACACTGCTACAACGATTGTTTCACTCATCCTCTATGTAAGTCCTATTAATCTTGCAGAACTTTTCTAGTCAAAATTTTTGTAAGTGGGCATGCATTACGCGCATGCGTGACCATTATTTCTCGCCATGTTTAGTGGCCCTAAAAAGGTATACTCTTGCACAATATTCTGCCTACCTTTAACTCGTTAAGGGGTAAGAGGACACTCTTAAACTCTTACTCTGCACTAAATTCAGCAAAATGGGGCACCTGCCACTTATGGATTAACCAGACCCAGCTCAACCAGAACTTTATTACAACTATTAGTTCAACAACTATTTTCTTTTGCAGAAGGAAAGAAACATGATGCTGGGATGCTTGCTGACTCTGGTTTGCTTCTTCAATTGGAACAGCATGCATTTTCTCCAACTGGTGAACCCATGTGTGTCTATGGTGATCCGGCATACCCCCTCCGGGTTCATCTTCAGGCACCATTTCGCAATGCTGTTATGACCCCCCAAATGGTGGCATACAATACCAGTATGAGTGCAACTAGGGTGTCTGTTGAGTGGTTATTTGGGGATATCATAAATTACTTTAAATTTATGGATTTCAAAAAGAATCTAAAAATTGGGCTAAGTAGTGTTGGAAAACTATATGTGGTGTGTGGTCTTTTGCAAAATGGCCTCACATGCTTGTATGGCAACCAGGTATCCCAGTATTTTGGACTTAACCCACCAAGCCTCGATGAATATTTTGCGTAGAATATTTAAGATTGAACATAGAACATTAGCTTGCTTTATAATACAATGAACATGATATTTAACAAATATTATGGACAGCATAATTATACCTTAAAAGATGTAAACTCTGTAAATAAATAATCTTCTATACTGTACATGTTTTGTTTTCTTCTTGTTATTAATATGCAACTGAAAAGTTATAAAATAACATGCAATCTGCCATATAATGACAATGACTACAACTTTAAAACTAACTCTACTGAGTACTAACTGTAATAGTTAAGTTTGTTTCTTTGAGAGATTCTCTATGAGTGCCAAGATTGCTAGATTCTGTTGCTGTTGTTGTTGCATCAACATGGTTTGAACATTTTGGTTCTGCAATTGTTGCTGCTGCATTGCTGTTAGCATGTCCTGCATCTGCTGCCTAGCATCTTCACCTCTCTTAACTTGCTCTTGTACCTCTGCTTTCTTAATCTCTAGCTCTTTTTCCCTCAGGTCTTTCTCTATCTTTGACTTTTCTCGCAGATACTCCACTGTATCTGCCCCACTTCTCCTTGTCCTTTTCTGATTTTTCTCCCCATCCTCCTCATCATTCTTTCTCTTTTTTGTCTCACCCACTCGCTCCATTGCAACTCTCCTGGTTTCCTCTGCCTTTGCTCGATCTGCATCCAATTTCTTCTTGTTGTTGTTTTTAGCCATATTCTCTTCTGCCACTTGCTCCTTCTCTCCAATTTCTTCTAGTAGAACATCTAACTCTGTCATCTCATCACATGTGCCACTGCTTTGTTCATCTGCCCTGTTTTTCTGCTGATCAGGCCCGGATTTACCGATAGGCTTACCAGGCTATAGCCTGTAGGCCCACAATTTGGACGGCCCACGTTTTGGGACGAAAAAAAAATGCCGAGAAACTCTGTTAAAAAATGGGATTTCAGACCTTTATATTTTGCTCAAAAGTGTCCTCAAAATGCGGGAAATGCTGTTTCAGAGACCCAAAATTCAAAAAATTTTCGAGGGCGTATGCCCCCGGACCCCGCTAGAAATGTGTCGTCACACTTAGCCTGTAGGCCCAAAATTGGTAAATCCGGGCCTGCTGCTGATACTTTGTTTGCAGGAGCATAAACCTTTCCCTCACACCACGCTGGTTTACCTTGAATCTAAGCTCTGTAGATGCATTTAATGACTCAGATATGTTGCTCCAAAGCTTTCCCTTTTCTACACTTCCTTTTCTGAATCGAAATGGTTCTACAACCAACACCTCCCTGCACAAATAAATGTCATGTTTCTCTGTCCAGTCCATAGGTGCTCTGAAATATAAAAACATTTAACACTACATTATTTATTAACCCTTTATTAACTCCCACCTTTTATTAACTCCCACCTAACCATATCAGGAGGTCTTCCCTTGACGAGTAAAATCGTCTGGCATTTATAGACGGGAGGGAAAGTGTTAAAAACGACTTATAACATAAAATTAAAGTTCCATCTTATAAGCTGGTATATCATACAGTATTTAAACGCAACAAATAAGTCTCTTATAGACTATAGTCTAATATTTCGCACTAGTTAGATTCATTACAATCTTGTACATTCAAAGCTATAAAATCTGTCAAATTAAAAACAGTTTAGCATAAAACAGGATAATTTTCTATGGATTAGAATGTCATTCGTACACACAGTTAAGTATTCATTTTGGGAAAATATCACTCCTATAACGATAACCAGCCTGTTTTTAATTTATAATGTTCTATTATTTCTCTTTGTTTTGTTTAAATTCATGTGCATTTAACAACACTATTTAATCTGAAAATTAACATTTAAACATATTTATATTAAACTTAAATTGAGTGTCAACAAAAATGGTTAAAACATACAACGGTAAATTAAACAGAACATCAAGCATCTTTATAATGAGAGGTAGTTACAGTGACTTAAAACATACTAATTAATATGTGTTAAAACTATCGCAAATCAACTATGAAGTGCATGTTTACTTGTTGTTTGTCGCATTGCCAGACATCTTGTTTTTCCTCGTGTCGTCCGATCTTGACCACGGTTTTGACACGCAAATCAAAATTCCTCTTAACTTCTGGAAAAAAACCCCACTAATATTACATACAGGATATTTATACACTCAAAGGTAGTGAAATTAGTAAATTTAATCGAAAAAAATTGACAAAAACACGCACCTGATTCTCACGTTGTAGCGACTACGTGAAACTCCTCAACTTGCCGTACTAGACAGACACGCTACGGCGGCCAGGTGAGATGGATCAAATTAACGCATGCGCAGTAATCCAACTCCGCGAAATTTTTTATTTCCGGTCGCCGTAGCCGTCCTAAAACCGTCGATGCTTAAAGTCCCTAATCTATGGAGCATACCCGGAAATTGGACAGTCTATACTGCTCCCCTGACTAAAGAATCCTTATGGCCCTATTTGTCGGTCTTTTGTCGGTTTTTGTCGGCTTTTGTCGGCTTTTGACGGTTCTTGTCGGTTTTTGTCGGTAATTAGTATGACCGCGTTATTGTGCTTATATATTTATGCTTAATTCGTTGAAGGAAATTTGAAGGAAATTTTTATATTTTTGGAAGGAAATTTTTTGTCAAAATAAGGATTTTATTACTAAAAGAAAGGAAATTTCAGTTTGGCAAAGTGGAAGCATCGTGTCAGCGCGCCACGTTTAAAATTCATTTGTGAATGTGATGGTGGGTAGAAGTTAGATGGGATGACTCTCTGGGACCTTTTTGGAAGGCTGCGCCAAGTGACGTATTGAACTTTACTGCGCATCCCACAATCTTTGGAAACAGTTGTGGACCATAAATTGGCGACTATATTAAGGGGGGGCGAGGGGACGAGGAGGGACCAAAACCCCACACTTTCCACACTTTTGAGATTAGGGTTAGGGGGTTAGGGTTAGGGGGGTATTGGGATAGGGTTTCATTAAAATCCATGCTTCGTAAGGTTACATCTTCGGAAAAGGTCCCAGAGAGTCATCCCATCTAACCTCTTCCGTGATGGTGTTTTGAGATTCATAATATAAAGCCTTGGAAATAAGACTTTTTGTTTGCGAAGAGATCAGGAAGACAGTCTTCACCGAAATAACATGTTCTTCTATGGAAAGATTTAACTAAAAGCCATGGAAAGGAAATCCAGTTGAACCAAGAAAGTCCTAGAAGCTTCTCTGCTTCTCTCGCACGAGCTAGGCTACGAACGAGCAAGGTAAAGAGGTTTAGTAATCGTTTGTTTTCTATTGTCCTGCTTATTCATATTGTAATGTGAAATTTTCTCTGGCTCTCGTTAGTCGTTGTCAAATTTCCTGTTTGATTGTCTTCTCAATTTTACAGTATTATAAAAAGTCAATTGTGGTTCCTAACAAACTCCCAAATCATTCTTATTTTTTACCATTCTTTAGCCACCATTGCTTTCATGATAAAGATTATCTTAATATGTAAAACTAAAGCATTAATTCAGATTTTGAGGTAAAAGTTATTTGTGATTATGAAATATTAAATTGTTGGTATTAAACAGACTAATAGTAACTTATGTTTTGTGTGCGTTTGTTTGCTTATTCATTCATATATTATTTTCTCTTGTTTTCTAGTCCATAGAGTTGAGTTTATACAGTACCATGTTCAGATGTGTTCAACCATTCAACTTGCTGTCTATATTGGTAAGTAAAATCGTTAAATAATACTGGTAGTTTATTTATTGACTAATGACATAATGATCTATTCCAATTGGTCTAACTGTATATATGTCTTTTGGTCTAACTGTAGTGTATGTCTTGACACTGATGCCATATACTGAGATTTTTAATACACACACACACACACACACACACACACACACACACACACACACATACACACACATATATATATATATATATATATATATATATATATATATATATATATATATATATATATATATAACTACAGACGGTACCGTTTCGGCCTTTTGGGCCTCATCAGTGTAGTGCTGATGAGCAGGATGAATATATATATATATATATATATATATATATATATATATATATATATATCAGTATTGTGGACTGCTAAGAACGCATATCACACATCTGGATATTTTAGAAAGTTGACCGGTTTGATAAAATATAAGACTCAAACTGGTATAATGTCATACTAATATTGGTATAATTTTGGTGATATACAGATACTGCATATTCCTTATACATTACTGAACATCTCTATATTCTAATTGTGTTCAAAAATACAGGAATTCTGCTAGGAAAGTAGGATTTTCTGTCCAAATTGTTTGTTCGGTAACTGCAATCTTGTAGAAAGGAGGAATGTATGAGCATGTGACCTTTGGAGGGAATCTTACTCTTGACCCTGGGAAGCTAGTCAGCTGGTAAGTCATTATCACATCTGAGAGCCCATCTGTGATACAGTGTATGATGGAAGATAATCCCTAAATATACTTTGTATTAATTATAAAGTTTAATATTGACATTAATTCACACTCCAGCAGATGATTTTACTCTCTAGAAGGTGGTAGCAATGGTACTGGGTCAACTGAGTACAGGTATTACTTATTCCTTCCTAAGCCAGCCAAAAATGTCTCTTTTATTGTTTTACTAGGTTTATCAGCAGCTGATGATTCCTATTGTAGGCACCAATGGGTTAAATGGAATGAAAACAAACAAAAATTACAACTGAACAAAATCAAAATTTTAGTTTATAAATTGAAATTATGAATTTAAATATTTGAGTTATATAATTAAATACATTATTATTTAACAAATTGTTGAACTAATTTAAAGTCTCATTTTATAGGCTTGGACCAGTACACAATGAGTGATACAAAAGCCAACTTTTCAACGAAATAAAAGGATTGTTGATATTCAAGATGATTCCGCTGATGTTCCCTTGTTCCCTGATTGGATTGTTGTTAAGTACACTTTGTAAATAACCAACATTCTAAATATCTCAATAATGTAGTATCCTAAATGCTGAATGATGTATTTCGGATATAGATGCAGAACCATATACATGTAACATTATTAAGTGGTTAGTCTAGGATTTTTAGCTATCAGTTAATATTTGGGAATTTGAACTGCCAAAAATGATTTGCATATGGCCATTTTTTTGTATACCATGTATATAATTAGTAGTTATTATAGTAAGTGACTATATACATGTACTTAAATGTCGTCCTGATGTAAACACTCACAGTTCATGTGTTAAAATATTATATTAAATATGTTGACAATGTTAAACAGGGCATGTTGCATAGCACACCTTTGTATTAACACACCTATACAGTAACACATCTTAACATGTGTTAATATAACATACCAAGGTGTGTTAAATAACACGCCAAGGTGTGTTAAATAACCAACTCTTAAGGTGTGTTACCTAACTTAAGGTCTGTTAAAATTTTGACAAAAAAGGTGTGTTAATTATTTAACACACCTTTTCTTGAGTGTGTTATTCTAATGTGTGGGTCCAACAAGATGGTGTGATCGCTGAGTTAGCATTTTTTGGATAAAAGAAAGTTTCACGTGTACCAATTAGCATTGACTATTCTGTCACAACCTTAATTATTTATTTAAATGTTTGTGAATTGTAGGCAACGTTTCTTGCAAGTGAGTAAAACATACAAAACTGATACTTTTTCATGTTGCTGGTATTTGTTATAGTTACCATTTCAACCAATTAAAAGTTGGTTGAATCTACCATTTGAATTTCTCTTGACCAATGCATTTGCAATTTTTATTGGTTACAACGACCAATATTTATTGGTTACAACGACCAATATTGATTGGTTACAACGACCAATATTTATTGGTTGTTTGGTGACAACCATTGTTTACTGGTTAAAATGACGAATAAATTTTTGGTTATAATAACCAATGTTTTTAGGTTTGAATGACCAATATGTTTGGTTAGAATAACCAATGTTTTTTGGTTATTGGTCATTTCTACCAAAACGATTTTGGTTGAAACAACCCATTTTAAATTGGTTCTCTCAGACTCATCCTTTTTTTTTGGTTGTTTCAACCAGTCAGTTTTTACAGTGCCATTCTGGAGCATACCACTTAGTTAATAATTTATAATCAGCTCAGCATGCAATGTTCATTAGCAATTAAATGGATGATCGAGGTTAAAAAGCATAATAATTAACCCCCCATCAATGTTGTATTATACCAACGGATCGAGTATAGTGGTATGTAATTTTGTGATTTACTTTATTTCAAATTAAGTTTTGCTTGAATTTGTCTTGATAGATAAATGACACAGACAAAGTACACTTTCTCCTTCCACCACTATTGTTTGAAGAAACGAAGTGGCTATATTTGACCAACACTAAGCCGTTTATGTAGTGTTTCCGGTTCTTATCTTATAACTGTCTACTGAAATATTATATATTACATTCAGAAGGTTCACAGTATAACTACAATAATTTCAAGAAAGCTTTCAAAAAGCACATGCAATTGGAAGGTGCTGGCGGATCTGTACTAGGACATTTAAGGTCACGGTTGTATAAATATGACTCATTCGTGAGTGTTGAAGCCAATATATAGGAAGACCGACGAAGTGGGCCATTAATGGAATGTTTGCTTCTCAAAAGTCAACTATGAAATAACTTTCCTGCACGTACCTGATAGAATATCTAGGCAATGCTATCCATTTTTATCTTCCAGATACTGATGGTTCATCAAAAGAAGAAATCATATGCTTCACATTACGACACACCAGTAGCTAGCTGCATGTTTAACCTGTTTCATCATTTTTTTAGCTGAGCCGGCACTATATGTAAATTGATTTACGTCATATACTTAAGCTGGATTTCCATTCAGTGCATTTTGTCGCGCGATCGACTTTTTGCGATCGCTTTCTTTTGAATTGTGGGTTGTCAAGCGGAACGCATTTCATTAGCTTTGGTTGAATACACACATTTCAAAAGAAAGCGATCGAGAAAAGTCGATCGCGCGACAACATGCACTGAATGGAAATCCAGCTTAAGTCAGTTATAATCTATAGTTGACCTTAAACCGAAAGGACTTTATCACGAGTTTTATTTTATCTGTATATATAAATCGTTAATCTGACGATTGTTCAACATTGGTTCGATTCGTTTTTCGTTCGTTCGTTTGTTCCGTATAGCTGGGTAAATGGCTCGATCCAGAGTGAGGGCTGCATGACAATTTAGTTCACAAAGGTAAACTCGAGCCAGAAAGCAACTAGCTATTTCCCGCGATCTGACATCATATTTGAGCAAAATTTTGAACATTTTAAAACATATTTTTTAAGACACATTCTCTCATTTTTACAAAAGATTTTATCTGAAACTACAGTATCACATATTTACAAAGACAACTACAATCATTTGCAACTCACTTCTCACTTTTCACCAAAATGTTCAGAAGTTCGTTTGGAAGTTCAGATCAAAGTTCGTTTTGAACTAGGCAATTGACTGCCGGCTACTAGGAACCAAGAAGGTAAAAAACTTCCCAACGAATTTGCGAACTTCGGAACGAACTTCCGAACATTTTGGTGAAAAGTGAGTAGCAAATGACTATAAAATAATAGTTACTCTAACGGGATAAAGCGCGAACGCAACGCGAAAATTCATTGTCAGCATTATGATATTAATTAAACGAGTAGTTTATTAGTTCTTTATTCTGTGACTCTGGGAACAAATGTGATGTGTACATTACAAAAATCATATTTTGGATTTTCTCTGGGAGGGCACGAACTTCCGAACATTTTGGTGAAAAGTGAGTAGCAAATGACTGTAAAATAATAGTTACTCTAACGGGATAAAGCGCGCATGTAACTCTGGGAACAAATGTGATGCTGCCGGCATCGCGCGTGCTTTCGCGTTGATAATATAGTCTGTTTGCATTGTGCATGGGACGGGCCTTATACCTCTGACTAGTTTCTACACTTGTAGAACTGTAATTTCTCGTTCCCCCAAACTTCCCCTCGTGTTTCTATTCTTAAATTGAACTATTAAACTATTGAACTATTGAACTAGTCTATTAAACTATTTCTTAATGTTACATTAGATGAAAGAAGCATATTTTTCACTGACGTGGGAAATTGACCATTGCGCGCCAAATTTTAGAGCTATATGTATCTCAAATTTTCAGTCGAGAAAGCCAAATGGTTGCTGATTAATAATTGTCAGTTGTTTGCTGTACAAGCTGTGTTAGTTAGTAATACTCAGAAAAACTCTGAGCTCTAAGCGAGTTGAGTGTATTGAAGAAAGATCAAGTAATTGTAGTCCACTGTGTCGAAGAGAATTCTCACGATTATGTAGTGGGGCGCAGTGTTTCGCTTTACGCTGTGGTATAATTCATTTAAGGGTGTTCGGAGGTATTTCGTTGCTAGGCAACCGGTTGCTAAGGATATTACTTCTGATCGGAGAAATCTTTTCACAAAAACATATTCTTGTACTTAGCTTATACACTGCAAAAAGGTATAAAATGATAACAAAAAAAAGCCGTAAAAGCCGAGCAAGCTTGTGAGAAAAAGTACCAAAACAAAACTATTCCTTTGCTGTAGAATGTCCTGGCACACAGACGGCGATAGATGGAAAAATAAATGGTCGTCACGTCGAGATATTTGGATTGAATTCCGGAATTTAGAAATCGGCAGAGCTGATGAATCATAAATCAAACATTACGAAGACAGTGGACATCAACTTTTAACTTCGTATGTAGAATTTGTAACCTAGCTAGTTTATCGTTCAAATATTATTTATTTTTTGTGTAGTAATCAGAAATTGTAATCGTGGGCGGAAATTGGTGTCCCCCAGCTTGAATTATCAAACCTAAAATATGTTGTGCAAATCCAGAAAAATCATAGAACCCAAATTTTACACAAACTATAAATTTAAACACAAAGAAAAAGACTTTGAATGACAATCAAGATCCTATAGGTACAAGTTTAACTTTAAACAAATATCAGGTACTTATTCCAACTAACTCTAAATTTCGAACTTTGATTTCGATGCATATAAAGCACTTTGAGAAAATCACCGATAAGCGCAACCAAATGTTTTATTTGCATCCTGGACAGCTTCTGTACTTTACGAAGCAACGATACAGCTTATTGGAAAAGTCGGCAAGGTGCTGTCTTTTTGTTTGTTGTTTTTTACTTGAGTTATCGATATGTCGTTTGTTGTCCGTTGAGATTTCGGCGACAAAGGCTTGAGTCTTAGCTTGGCAATATGACAATTTGTTTTTCTACCTAAACACACGTTTTCTCTGGTTATATATTGGTATATTTGGTATATGGAGCGGGCATTTGTTTCTTCCCAACATGACAATTTCAATGAACCCTCGTAGGCAATGCACCTCTGACATATCACAATCCAAAAATTACGTCATTCATACATTAAACTCTATTAAGACTTTCTTAATTTTAAAACTATTTACAATGATATAAAAGTATGATATAAAGTGAGTTGAACTAATATTTTTCTACGTTATATGGTTAACAAGTGATATAGGATTGCTTGTTTTTGCTATACAGGCTGTCGTAAGAGATGTTAAATTTAGGAAACTCTGAGCTCCAGACATGCAGTGACGTAGTCAAACGGTCGCCCCCCCCCCCCCCAGGTCTCCAAGACAGTTCTCGTGAAAAGTTTAAATCCGTGGAGAAACTTGTAGGGGGGGGGGGGGTACAGTTGCTTTAAAGCCAAGTGAGCAGACTAGTAATGTGTTATATTGCTTTAAGACCAAGTGAGTAGACTAATAATGTGTTATATATATAACAGGCATGCATATGCTATAAATTACAATACTAAGGGTCTATACAAAATACCGCCAATGTAACTTGTCAGTTTTACATTTACAACTTGTTTATAAATAAATCTAAAGATATTATGACGAGTATCATTCGATGTTCTGGTTTGATTTCAACAAAATTAGGTAATTTATGTCTTTCAGATTACTCTTAAATACTTGCCACAAAATGCAAAATTTTTTGGCCATAATTAATATTAACGCCATATTAATTTTCTTGCATTATACCAATTAGAAAGTTTGAGAATACAATGAGACACCCTTTTTAAACTCTTGGTCAGGGGGGATCTCACTGTTTTCTAGGAACAAAACACAAGTTTTATTAACATCTACTGATTATCCTGTACATTCTAGAAATTTTTGGTTTGTGTGAATATGTGCAGGAAAATTACAAGAGTATATCTTTTTCGAGATTGAAAGTTTGGCTTTGATATGTAATTATACAAAAAAATATATGTACACATACATTGTAAATTATTGAAACACGTGAAAATTACACGTTTTTATGTTCACCGCGTTCCCGAAAATCTTACTCTAGGTACTATGGTTTGACCAGACGGTGGTTATCTTGGCTTTCTGTGTCGTTTGTCTTCCTAAATTTATAACACCAAATTGCTAATATAAGCATAAAAAGCGCCAAAAAGCTGCACGTTACAGCAATTAGAGTTATTCGACGTTCCTTGAGACTTCTCGTTGGCTCTGCGTTTTCTTCTGTTGTAAATTTATTTGTTTTTTCCTTAGTCGTTGGACCAGCCATTTGCTCAACCATCTCTTTAATATACACAAAAAATAAATATATGTCTATTAGCAATTACATAATAAATATTCTGTATATTGCATAATTGGTGATAACACAGTGTATATACTGAATGAAATGTATTAGAAATTTTCATCAAATTTTAAACTTTTAATAAATAATGATAATAAATTTAAATTTTTTAAATTAAATTTAAATTTAAAGGCACAGCGTCAGGTAATAAATTACCGCTTAATTAATGGTTTCGTGCGAGAACAAAAATTATTTTTGTGTGCAAAGAAAAAGGAATATAAAATTCATACAACGTCAAAATAAAAGTTTTTCAAGTTTGCGTCATGGTGATACTGTGCCTTTCAAGGTTTGAATTAAAGCTCTTGTTTGTTTGTTTGTTTGTTTGTTTGTTTGTTTGTTTGTTTGTTTGTTTGTTTGTTTGTTTGTTTGTTTGTTTGTTTGTTTGTTTGTTTGTTTGTTTGTTTGTTTGTTTGTTTGTTTGTTTGTTTGTTTGTTTGTTTGTTTGTTTGTTTGTTTGTTTGTTTGTTTGTTTGTTTGTTTGTTTGTTTGTTGTTGTTTGTTTGTTTGTTTGTTGTTTGTTTGTTTGTTTGTTTGTTTGTTTGTTGTTTGTTGTTGTTGTTGTTGTTTGTTTGTTTGTTTGTTTGTTTGTTTGTTTGTTTGTTTGTTTGTTTGTTTGTTTGTTTGTTTGTTTGTTTGTTTGTTTGTTTGTTTGTTTGTTTGTTTGTTTGTTTGTTTGTTTGTTTGTTTGTTGTTGTTTGTTTGTTTGTTTGTTTGTTTGTTTGTTTGTTTGTTTGTTTGTTTGTT
The DNA here is from genome assembly GCA_964035015.1 of Corallium rubrum. Taxonomy (NCBI): domain Eukaryota; kingdom Metazoa; phylum Cnidaria; class Anthozoa; order Scleralcyonacea; family Coralliidae; genus Corallium; species Corallium rubrum. The sequence goes on from OZ035997.1 coordinate 16,801,868, forward strand.
TGTTTGTTTGTTTGTTTGTTTGTTTGTTTGTTTGTTTGTTTGTTTGTTTGTTTGTTTGTTTGTTTGTTTGTTTGTTTGTTTGTTTGTTTGTTTGTTTGTTTGTTTGTTTGTTTGTTTGTTTGTTTGTTTGTTTGTTTGTTTGTTTGTTTGTTTGTTTGTTTGTTTGTTTGTTTGTTTGTTTGTTTGTTTGTTTGTTTGTTTGTTTGTTTGTTTGTTTGTTTGTTTGTTTGTTTGTTTGTTTGTTTGTTTGTTTGTTTGTTTGTTTGTTTGTTTGTTTGTTTGTTTGTTTGTTTGTTTGTTTGTTTGTTTGTTTGTTTGTTTGTTTGTTTGTTTGTTTGTTTGTTTGTTTGTTTGTTTGTTTGTTTGTTTGTTTGTTTGTTTGTTTGTTTGTTTGTTTGTTTGTTTGTTTGTTTGTTTGTTTGTTTGTTTGTTTGTTTGTTTGTTTGTTTGTTTGTTTGTTTGTTTGTTTGTTTGTTTGTTTGTTTGTTTGTTTGTTTGTTTTGTTTGTTTGTTTGTTTGTTTGTTTGTTTGTTTTTGTTTGTTTGTTTGTTTGTTTGTTTGTTTGTTTGTTTGTTTGTTTGTTTGTTTGTTTGTTTGTTGCCTGCTTGCCTGCCTGCCTGCCTGCCTGCCTGCCTGCCTGCTTGTCTGTCTGTCTGTCTGTCTGTCTGTCTGTCTGTCTGTCTGTCTGTCTGTCTGTCTGTCTGTCTGTCTGTCTGTCTGTCTGTCTGTCTGTCTGTCTGTCTGTCTGCCTGTTTGTTTGTTTGTTTGTTTGTTTGTTTGTTTGTTTGTTTGTTTGTTTGTTTGTTTGTTTGTTTGTTTGTTTGTTTGTTTGTTTGTTTGTTTGTTTGTTTGTTTGTTTGTTTGTTTGTTTGATCTATGTTGTATTTTGCGGTACTGACGCTGTCTTAAAATTACAATACATTGTGGTATATTCAATCTATCCGAAGTTTATTATACATAAACTGTAGTGGTTTCACGGCTTCAGTTTTCATTATGTACGTTCGTGCCAATACAAGCTTTTATTTATCGCCCAACTATTGTCGTTGTGTCCGTCAAAAACACTAGTGAATTATTTCTTATAATTTATATACTAGTATTTGGCATTGCATTGCACTGTACGCACTGGACGGTACTGCATTGCCTTGTAATGCATTCAATGCATATACGTATACTTACCATGTATTGGCTCGACAACTATTTGAACTTCACTTTTGAGATCTGGCAGTCCTTCTCTTCGTATGTACAGACTATAATAATTACTGTCCGTCATACTAACATTATAAATAACAAAAGTAATATGGTCCTCGTTTTGCATTAGGTCAACTCTGTCCCATAGCTTATGACGTTTATTGTCGTAAGCACTTCCTTGTGTACTCATTGACAGCAGGGCAGTTGAATTTCTTGAGTTTGCTGATGAGTACTGGTATACAATAAAACCTGTGATAGCACTTGTGTTAGCTTTACAGAATGTCCAGTTGATCACAGCGTCATTACCTTTCTTGACATGGAAAGGGTTTGCAACATGTTTTATTATCTTTCGATTTTTTACTGACCTGACACATTCACCTGGTTAAATAAAAAATGTAATTTTAGTATATATGCGTTTATTACTTTCTAATCTGTTTGCAACTAAAATTGTTCACTTTTCCATTTCCTTTCACTGTTTTGTTTTATTTTATTTCCTCAAGACAGTTTATACCTGGGGTCTACAAATTAATCTTTCTGTACGCCCTCTTCCTATTTATTTTACTTTATCTCAGTTTTAATTTGCATCTTTGCGGAACTTCGCATAAAATAGAAATTAAATTAACATAATTAATTATTTGGAAGTTTTCATGGCGATAATGTAATATAAATAAGTTTTGTGGAAACACCACGTAAACTATTTCTTTGCTAAGCTTTCGGCCAGTTGACTGAGGTCTTCATCAGAGCAATGTATTGCATTCCGTGTGAGTGTGGTTTGGTTTACATCGGGAAAACGGGAAGAAATCTCTCAACTCGCCTGAAGGAGCACAAGACATGTTGCATTAAAGCCCAACAGGATTTGAATGACATGCCAAACAAAGCAAGTAATCACCAAGCTCACACGAATTACAGAAAATACTGAGACACTAATAGATCTGTTAATGACAAACGCTACAGAAAAAATTAGCAATTCAGGGTTTTGCATCTGGGAATCAGTGATCATAGCCTTATATATGGGTGTCGAAAAATTTCGTTTGCAAAAAATATGCCAAAAATAGTTGAAACTAGAAGCTACAAAAATATATATCATCTGCATTTAATAGCGATCTAGCAAAATTATTTTCTAAATGTGACTAGTAAACAAATAATCCCAATATATAATGGGAACAATTTTCACCGAGCCGGGCGTAGGGCCGAAGGCCCGAAGCCCGGTGAGGGTGCTAATCTCGACATGCGTGGAGTCCACTTTACACGCGTGTTCAAATGCGAATCAGTTTGAGCGATCTGAATATTTGCATTTAGTAGAAACTTACTAGTATTCTATTGCAAATGCTGCAATCTGATTGGCTACTCTACTCTATATCTATTCGTCAATAGATAGCGAGTAGCAAATTGAGTACCAGTACTCGCGCGGCCATGCAGTAAAACAACATGGAGGACACGAGGAGTGAAAGATTGTTTTGCCTTGGTTTTCGCACAGAAACAATGATTATGCTTCGTTTTTTGAAATAATTTGGAAGAACTAAGGTACACACGTTAGTTTCTACTGAAACAATTAGATTATTCGCTCTCAATTTCTATGAGATGATAGTTGACTCGAGCTTCGCTCTCGTCAACTATTCACTCATAGAAATTTCGATTGTTAAATATATATATATATATATATATATATATATATATATATATATATATATATATATATATATATATATGGTTTGGTTGGACGAGGTTTGTTTGACGGGATTCTGTAGTCAAGACGTTGATTTGTTTCTTTCTTTTGAAATGAATGTACGATCCCCAAAACTCCTTTCTCAATCTTTTGTCAAGAATATCACTCAAATCTTTTTTGTCAAGAACTATATCGTTTCAGTCCCTACAATTTCCCGCGCGTGGTCCGTCCACACACACACACACACACACACACACACACACACACACACACACACACACACACACACATATATATATATATATATATATATATATATATGTGTGTGTGTGTGTGTGTGTGTGTGTGTGTGTGTGTGTGTGTGTGTGTGTGTGTGTGTGTGTGTGTGGACGGACCACGCGCGGTGAAGATTGTAGGGCACTGGAAACGATATAGTTCTTGACAAAAAAGATTTGAAGTGATATATTCTTGACAAAAAGACTTGAGAAAGGAGTTTTGGGGATACGTACATTCATTTCAAAAGAACAGAAACAAATCAACGTCTTGACTAAAGGAAACCCGTCAAACCGAACCTCGAAAGAGGGAACTGAAGATAGAAAACCAACGATGATAAAGGCCGAAAAGTTTAAGCTACGGTAAAAATATAGAGCAGTCGCTCTCAGTAATCACGAACACTTAGTAGCAAAACTGTTCGAGTTTCCCTGTTTACATCTATGACTGTTAATTTTGTTTTATATTATGACATTTTGTGTGTCCTTGAAGTCCGTTTTAAACGTATCATATCCATAATTGCATGTTTTTTCTTGCCGATGCCCGTTGTATTTTTTACCTGTGGCTGCCGTCTTATCTTCTTTTAAATAGTTTTCTTTTTGTAAAACTACTTAATATGACTTAGCGGTTGTTTATAATTTAGCATAAAAAATGGAAAAGGAACATTTTTTTAAAACGTACAAATGCTGTTGAAATATTTATTAAGGCCCATTAACATGTATGTGAAAACATTTTCAGCAATTCAGATTTCGAAATGAAAAACTGTTTTTGTTATATTTGTTTAAATAAATTTAAAATATCATAAATGAATACCAGCCAGGCAGTTTGAGTAGTTTTCAAAATGCAAATATTTTTAGATACCAAGCAATGGTCTTTGTAAACATGGAAAGAAAGAACTGTAAAATATAACCCTAATGTTTTGATAAAACTCCGACGCCTGCTTCAGTAGTGTGGTGGTAACATCGTCGGCTTGCACGCGAGCGAGATCGAGTTCGAAACCTGGGAGGCGACATACAATTTTTTTCATCTCAATATATTTTACGAAATATCATCCTTAAATTTTTCTTTGTTTTTTGTTGCATTTTTCTTTAAAAAACTAGAGTTTTTGTTTTTTATTTCAAGTATTCTACCAGAATTAAAACTATATTTTCATTCCGACAGGAGTAGCTATTTCCAGGCCTCCAATAAAAAAAGAGCGCAAGGGGGGTTGCTGTAAAAGCGGGCGAGGAACGGGCGAGGGGTTATTGCATTTATGTATCTCTAGTAAGGTCCCCTTTAATCAAGCGGATGAAATACATGCCTCAACAAGACTTCACAAAGTAAGAAGCAATTATGCGCCATGGCTATCGAATGAGCAAATTAAAAAGGCAATGATTAATTGCGACTACCTCAAAAAGGAAGCTATTAGAACGAAATCCAGTATGACCATCGTGTCAAGTGGGAAGAGTCGTCACTCTTAGCCAGCGACAAGCAATACTTCACGCGAAGAACAAGGGAGTCTACTGAGATTACAAAACATCGCACTATTTCTCAGGAAGGACAGCCATTAGCACGTCGTGTGCCCTATTCGGAGAACATTCTTGATTTTGTTTTCTAATTAATAAAATTAACGTTATACGTACGCCATTGTATTCTTACGTGATTTAATTTTCAATCAGTTGCGAAGTTTATAAATGACGTGAGCCAACAACTTGTTGTCATTGCTCTGATGAAGGCCTGAGTCAACAGGCCGAAAGCTTAGCAAAGAAATATTTTACGTGGTGTTTCCACAAAACTTATTTATATTAAGTTAACATAACTTTCAAAAGTCTTGAAGCAAGAATGTTTTAGAAACACGGCAAACTTCAATGCGTTTTACGATAAGCTGCATGTGTTTTGTGTTGGAGCAGTCTTCACCGTGCAAAAATATTTTATTTCTCGCTTATTAAAATGTAAACGTATATACCCTGTTGAGCGATCGAACCCAAACGCTGCTATTGTGTGATTGTTCATAACATTATACATATATGGGAATCTATATGTAATGGTCTTACTCTAGTTTTATCTTAATTCCCCTTAAGTTATTTTTAGACATTTATTGTCGGAGGGTACACATTCTTCTTGTGGAAACAAAATGGCGGCAAACTGAGTTTTAATCATGGAGTGACGTACATTTTGTAAGACAACTACGTTTAAATAAAACCCTTTTAGACACTCGTCAGTTACTGTATATAAAATCTAATCTAGCAACTATCATATAAAGTTTTCTACCTTGTCCCTTTATTTTGTTGTTTTCAAGTTTTTGTCGGCCATTAAGCAGTGTACAGCTTCACGTTTTCGTGCTTTCCCTTTGCTACTGTGGACGTGATGTTTTTCATTCACTTCATTGCAAGCACTTTATATCAGTTATCATAAATACTCATAGGCTTTGTCCATTTTCTTTTGTCCTGTATTATACAGACTGAAAGGTTGTCTGTTGTTGCTGCCTCCCCTCAGGGAGGCAGCACACTAATCTTGACTTCGGTCTTGGGCCGCTGTGTCTTGCGTCCAGACCTCTTCGCCGAACTATGTAAAGCAGACGGCAGCTCGATCATGGGATGTATGTTTGGATGTCCATCCAGTTTTATGACGTAGTCCCACGCGTTGTACGTGATTTCTGCGCGATTTTTGTGTCGCCAGTTGACAACTTCGTTCACTCGGCGCTCGCCTTTTCATTCGTCGGCGTTAGCCAGCCTCGCCTTTTCATTCGAACTTGGAAACACATTTGAACTTGGAAACATACTTGGTAAGGTACGTAAGATGGTTAATAGTTTGCATTTCCCTAAGTTGGCTTTGTTTAACATCAGAGTATGTTTCAAAAAATTTGACTTCTGTTTTCTTCAATTTTTAGGTATCAGACACTATCTACCTGGGGTGATGTTGAAGAAAATGCTGAACCTAGCAACTAAATCTGTTGTGACCATACACATAAGTGTGTATACATCGGTCTAAGCATGTTATTCCTAAACAGGTATAACAATGTAGATCCATCTTGATAAGTACCAGCCCAAAGAAGAGGCCACTGTGCATGTTCACCCACTGAGGTCGCCCGTTTGGGACCGAACCGATTTTGCATGATTACATGTATCAGTTAAGTATATTAGTCGAAATCGTGTAAATATTTATCACTCTGAAGATGTTACTTGAATAGTGACGAAACGTTAGTTAATTAAATTATGTTTTTCCAAACCTTATCGTTATGGCTTTTTTGAAAATTATTTGCTGGGCAATTATCTTCTTGACTAGACTACGCTTTCCGCCTGGTATATCAATAGCTACATAATAGCAATTATACATAGAAAGAACATCTGTTGTCAATTGACAAGTGTCAAAAATATGGATGTTACCACTGGGCACCAAAATACGGGCATTTCATTATGCAAGAGGACACCTTACTCATAGCAATATGTTTATATACTCACAAAGAATGAATATGAGCATTTCATTGTGCAAGAGGACTCCTTACTTGTAGCAATATGTTTATATAGTACTCACAAAGAATGCAAACAGTTAGTTTGAAAATTTGATTATGTCCCCCAAACAAAATACAATGACACACTTTTTAATTATTTACAAGTTGAAAATGCTCTAAACAACACAACTAAGGTGTAATAACCAGTTGTGTATTTTTGAGCTGTTAACTTTTAATCTTGCCTTTGCAAAATATAAAAGTAATTCCTTTGGAAACCTCCTAAATGGCTAAAAACAATATATTTTTACAACCAGGGTTTATAATATGAAATCTGTAAGTTTTCCTTTGATATGTTCAACTTTCTTTTAGTCATCCTTATCATAAATTCTGTAATTATCCTGAGGATTATCATTTGTTTTTGCTGTACAGTATATCAGGAGCAGCTTATTTTAATTGGAAGGTGAGGTGAGTGGGGTGTATTTAAAAAAGCATAAAAAGCAGGCGAGGGATTGTTGCATTTATGTATTTCTAGTATACATGTATTGATGCTATCATTTGTAAACAAACGTTGTTCAATGACAAGTATACATTTGACAGATCAAATCAATAACAAATAGGGGGTGTAACTTTCCGCTGTTATTGCTTCCGAGTTCAAGTTTCAAAGTTGCGTTGATATTTTCTCACGAGCCACGGCAATCGTGGAATACAAAATAAATGCGTTCGGCAGGTCATCGAGGTGAACTACCCTTAACAGACTGTTACATACAGCAGACATAACCAAAAACAACTTACACATGCACAGAGGAAAGAGTTGTGCAATGAAAATGAAAGTGTAGGGAGAAAACAGTTTTTAAAGAATTTTACCAAGAATCGCATTTCCTCTAATCCACCCACGCATTGTATGCGTCAACGCGTTTATAATTTGACTTTCGATTGTCAATAACTGAGAGTGTTAATTTGATCTTCTCAACTTTCTTATAGGTTATTCTCGAAGTAACCATATTCTGAATTGCATAAATACTCAATTGAATATATAATATAGGTATTGTTAAGCTATTTTTACTGATAACCCTTTGATTTCTATAAATCCTATATAATGTGGTTTCCGGCAAAAGTCTTTCTTTCAAACACAGACATTGCTCTATAAACTGAGAGAAACTGTCGTGGCTATGCGTATCTTTTTTGCTCTGACTCTGCAGATCGCACTGTCTAAAGGATCTACCTGCAACGTTGGTCATGACATTGTATATACTTCGTCCAAACTGATAAACTGAAAACACTATTAAACATTACGTAGAAATATATAACCAAGTTGCTGTTGTCAGTTATACGAGATTCTATATACGATTTTGCATTGCCCAATCTGCATAGTTTATTTATAAGAGATATATGTTCAGCAGAACAGCAAAGTAGATAAATTGCAACACTTTTCCATTGTCCCTACTATATAGAATAGTACCTATAGATAATTTGAGCGGTGGACTATTGCAATACTTACCGGAAACCGTGTTCATCCACATACAAACAATTGCAAGTAAGACATACTTGTTCTTCATATTTTTAAAACTGTTTCTCGTTTCTTTGATTGCCTTTCATTACTCACTTGCTATAATCTTTGTAATATTCACCGAATACGAAAGCGGTTATGTTATTTCAGGGAATTTAGGTTCCGAGAATTTGCAAGCATGCACGTGCATGTTCATGTTAATTAAGAACCAAAATAGTTGGTCTCTAAAGCCTGGTTTCCATATAGTTGTAATTGTTGTAATTCACTCGGCGACTATCGCCGATCAAGTCTTACAACAATTACAACTTAATAGAAACGCTTGTTGTAATCCAATCGGCGACAGTCGGCTACTGGTGTAGAAGCGGTTGAATCAGGTTCAACTTGATTCTTCAACAATTACAACAGTCGCCGATGCGACAACAGTTGATGGAAACTTTTTGCTAGATATTCGCAAAGTAAAGCACAAAATTACTTACAAAAACCGGTCAAATCCTTTCAAAAAGACCTCGATTTCGTTAAAGAAGTCTACTAAATGACTAGTTCGAAGACTTGAATGCCGTACGCCAAATCAAATGTTTGCAACTGTCGTCAAACGTTCACAAAACATGCGACTGAAGCGGCAAAGTTATTGAGCGTGTAAATAATGCTTGCTATATGTTACATAAACTGAAAATGATCACAAACATAGTTTTAGTCATTCAGTTTGTTTTTGAATATCAAGCTTAGCTCATCTCAACTTTGTCAAGACCGAGAAGTCCTCAGTCAGAGCGAATCGGCGATTTGAATTACAAGAATTACAACTATATGGAAACACGACTGTTGTAAAAGATCGCAAACAATCGCCGATCAATCGCGCCGACTGAACTACAACTATATGGAAACCAGGCTTAAATAGTTAGAATCAAGTGTAGCTTTGGTTAATAGAAGTTTAAGTCAAGAACCACATTAATTATAGGCATGTGCTTGTTTATGATATTTACATCTAACATATAATACTTCTTGTGTAAGTGGAGGTGTAAAACAGGAAGGAGTATATAACTGTGTTTAAAATGTTTTATTACATTACCGGCATGTCATTTCCCCATATACTGTATGGGCAATAGAACACAGCTTATATCACGCCGGAAACACATTAAAATCAGTACTGCAAGGGCAAACTTCTATAAATGTTTAAGCCAAGAGGATACAAATCGGCCAACATATATAGCAAATCCAAACGATGGAAATTGTATTTCAACTGAACAATCACATTATAAATATCGCACTAAATGGTTTGACTGATAATTTATACAGCTACAGATCTAGACCAACCTCTCACTAGGTTTATGCGGTTGTAATTGTTGTACTTGTTATATAAACTTGGAAAATGTTGCCGTATTTTAACTTATTGTTCAGTGAGTTGAAACTTGTAGCGGCAATAGTTTCAAACGGCATTTGACCCCGTTAAATAATCAAACATGCAAGGTTGGAAACTACGCCCCCTCGTACCTCGATCGCTCTGTTATCGGGTGAGATTTTTTCTACGAAAAATCCATCCGATCACCGTTTTGACCTTTTTCACATAAAGATCGTTACTTCTAATACAAACTTTGGCTTTCAATCTCGTCCAGTAATTGTTAACTAGAAATACATTAATGCAAACCCCTTGTGTTCATTGTTTATTACTAGAAATACATGAATGCAACAACCCCTCGCCCGCTTTTATTAAATGCTTTTTTGAATCCCAGGGGCGTAACCACTGAACCCTTAAATTATGTTGGTTACTCCAGACAAAGGAATTGGCTTCACACAAAATGGCTAAAAATGGTACCCTGTCCCAAACTGAAAGAAAGGAGTAAATGACTGCCAGCCTATAAGAACAGACCTTGCACCAGATCAAAAGTGTAATAATTATTACACCGGTACTGTGTTCCAAAGTCCAAACTAAAAATGAAAACCATTCCCTTTCCAGTGGCACATCCCTGTATAGTCAATATATGGGAGTCCCGTACCTCCCATTGTAGTATAGCAGTACAAATTTTATTGTCTTTTTGCATAAAATACAATATTTTGACAACCCAGTTGTATTGCTGTTTAATTGACTTACTAGAAATACATAAACGCAACAACCCCTCGCCCGCTTTAACGTGTACTTTTGTAACCCCCCCCCCCCCCCTAATGTTTTAAGCAAAATTCCCAGTGGAAAATAGTTATATAACAGTGGTTGAAGAAAGAAGAGTTGAAGCAAAACTTAGATTTAATAAACTCTGGTATAGTCTGGTTGTAAAACATATTTTGTTTATTCGAGATTTCGAAATGGTTTTTAGCAAGCCTAATGGCTTCCATGTATATGTTTTGATGGGGGTAACGTTGCTGGTTTATAACTCTTGCAAGTTTTCAAATGGTTTCCATGCGTGTTGTTTATTACAACGACAGAACTCAACTGAGCAACCTAATCTGCCTAATCTGAAAATTAATAGCCCCAAAAGAATATATAATATAGACTAGCAAATCAAGTGTAATTGGATCTGTGAGATGAAGCAAAATGCAGATTTTGATTTGAAATTAAAATATGAAAAACATGCCACGTCCTATAGAAAAATTCGATCTAGACTGGCGTCTTCAGCAAGACACGTCGGCAAAAATGAACTGTAATAACTCAAAACCATGCAGGAATTGAAACAAAGCAAAAATATATAGTATTAGTCGGACTGTCAAGGTGAAACAAATAGCAGACATTTATTTGAAAATATTGACGAGAAAACATGGAAAATGTTTGTCACGACACGTTTTAAGAAAACAGCTAACATTCTCAGTGAGATTTTTTCAGACTACACTTTCCCGTTGCCTTCTCTCTCTAGTGTAGTAGTGTACTTGTTTACCTTTAGTTTTTTCTGACTGCCTCAGCTTGTTAGCTTCGCTTTTCTTTGCTAAGCAAATATCCCCTTCCTTCCGCGGTTTCAGTTGTCGTCGCGACAGTTCTGTACGTTCTCTCAATCTTTTCGACTTTCCAACGCTTTTCCTTCGAGTTAATAGTTCTTGTCGCTTTCCCTTAAAGTTTTCTTGTTTTATTGAGCTGCATTTTCTCTTTCCATATAAGTGACAAATAATGGTATTTTCGCATGTACATTTCCAGTTAATGTTCCCAGTGTCCCACAATCTTAACCGCACATGGTCCATCCACACATATATACAAATATTCAGATCGCTCAAATTGATTCGCATTGTAACACGCGTGTAAAGTGGACTCCACGCATGTCGAGATTAACACCCTCACCGAGCTCCGGGCCTTCGACCCTACGCCCGGGCTTGGGAATTATACCACAGCAAGTATGTGACTATAGCAACCAGAATTTGTTCAGTTTTAGGTAAACAGTACCTCGAACAGTACTGCAGATAAATGCCTCACTTCCAGGCATAAACGTTTGCAAATTATGCCTGACATTCCAGGGAGGAATAGCTAGGTATTACTTTATAATAAATCATAATGCATACATCTAGAAATGTAAAGACTTTACAAAACAATGTGCAGTACAGTGAATGTATGAAAATGTGAAATACATGATTGTACAGTACATATGTATGCCACCAACAATTCCTACACAGAGATATATTGTTTAAATACGTTTTCTTTTGTTATTAATAAATAAATGTTTTAAAATATCTCTCTGTACCTTCGCCTAATTTTCGGCCGCTATCCATCTCTCATGCACATGTGTTATTAGTCACGAATTCAAGTTTTTCTCTTCGCTGTCTCTCTTTCTCTTGTGCTATTCTTTTTGCTGTGTTTTCTGGCATAATTTCTAGCCTTTCTCTTCGCTGTTCCTCTCCGCTGATATAGTTCTAGACACCGTGTTTAGCCTTGATATTGCGAATCGCTCTTTTCGTTTCTCCGACGAATAAAACTCTGATGTAATTTTAGACGCTGTGTTTTGTTTTCCTCAAGTCGCTTATACCACCTTATACTGTATGCTCTGTATGCCTCTGTTCCCTTCGTGTTCCCTTCTGTACTCAAACTCGAACGAAAATGATGTTTTTGGCGTAAAAAACTACACTGAAACACGTGTACCCTTTTAACCACCATCACCCCACGGATCCCCAACATGGTCTCCGTTGATCATTACATATAAACTAGAAATACATAAATGCAAAAACCCCTCGCCCGCTTTTACAGCAAACCCCCTTGCGCTCTTTTTTATTGGAGGCCTGTAAATAGCTACTCCTGTCAGAACGATGAAAATATAGTTTTAATTATGGTAGAATATTTGAAATAAAAAACAACAACATTTTTTTGAAGAAAAATGCTACAAAGAAAAAAGAAAAATTTAAGGTTGATATTTCGTAAAATATATTGAGATGAAGAAAATTGCACGTTGTATCCAGGGTTTGAACTCGATCTCGTTCGCGTGCAAACCGACGAAGTTACTACCAAACTACTGAAGCAGCCAGGCGTCAGAATGTTATTAAAATATTAGGGTTATACGTTACAGTTCTTTCTCCCATGTTTACAAAGAACATTGCTTGGTATCTAAAAATATTTCCAATTTGAAAACATCTTCTATATCTTTAAATTATCCGCTATATTCATTTATGGCATTTTAAATTTATTTAAACTAATATAACAAAAACAATTTTTCATTTCGAAATCTGAATAGCTGAAATTGTTTTCACATACATGTTAATAAATATTTCAACAGCATTTGTACGTTTTACAAACGAAAAAATGTTCCTTCTCCATTTTTTATGCTAAATTATAAACAACCGCTGAGTCATATGTCTACTACTCATGCGACCGCAGTCGGAGGAGCCAGAAGGCCCCTCTTTCATTAGCTGCTACCCTAAGGCAGGGGTGGGCGCCACTCCTATCCCAGATGGTGTTGGTTTTGCGGAGGGAGGAAAACCGGAGAACCCGGCGAAAAAACCTTGGAGCACAGGAGAGACCAACTAAACTCTACTCACATGGTCCAAGCTCGAGAACGGGGCTGTTCCCAGATGGTCACCCATCCAAGTACTAACCCCGTCTAACCGGGCTTAACTATTGGTGAGAGGCAGCGCCCTAACAGCACACGCCACCCGTGCTTCCCTTAATGTACTATAATGTAGTACTCGTCCCCTTAATGTAGTTTTACAATAAGAAAACTATTTAAAAGGAGATAAGACGGCAGCCACAGGTAACAAATACAACGTAACGGGCATTGGCAAGAAAAAACGTGGAATGGATATGATACGTACTTCAAGGACACACAACATATAAAACAAAATTAACAGTGGTAGATGTAAACAGGGAAACTCGAATAGTTTTGTTACCAAGTGTTCGTGATTACTGAGAGCGACTGCCCTACATTTTTACCGTAGCTTAAACTTTTCGGCCTTTATCTTCGTTGGTTTTCTATTTTGACTATTTCTTTTTCCTTCTTTCGAGTCTTGGTTTGAGGGGTTTCCTTTAGTCAAGACTTACGATTTGTTTCTGTTCTTTTGAAAAGGATATACGTATCCCAAAAACTCTTTTCCCAAGTCTTTTTGTCAAGAATAATATTAGTTCAAATCTTTTTCAAATCTTTTTTGTCAAGAACTATATTGTTTCCAGTGCCCCACAAGTTTCACCGCGCGTGGTCCGTCCACACACAAACACACACACACACACACACACACACACACACATATATATATATATATATATATATATATATATATATATATATATATATATATATATATATATATATATATATATATATATATATATATATATATATATATATATATATATATATATATATATATATATATATATATATATTCAGATCGCTCAAACTGATTCGCATTTTAACACGCGTGTAAAGTGGACTCCACGCATGTCGAGATTAGCACCCTCACCGGCTCGGGGATAAATAAATAAATAAATAAATAAATAAATAAATAAATAAATAAATAAATAAATAAATGTATGAATGAATAAATGAATGAATGAATAAATGAATGAATGAATGAATGAATGAATGAATGAATGAATGAATGAATGAATGAATGAATGAATGAATGAATGAATGAATGAATGAATGAATGAATGAATGAATGAATGAATAATACTCCAAACCGCCAACATGGGTACAATTCCCGACCAGATCTACCGCCCACTCAGTCGAGATTAGTACCCTCGCGTCGCGAGGCCCGCTTCGCGAACCACACGAACACGACGGGATGATACCGTCGAGTTTTTTAACTCACTTCGAGGTGTTTTTAAATCGGATAATAAAGGATAAACGGCTTTCGAGTGTATGGTATAGCTTCTCAAAAGAGAAATTAATAATAATCTTCAGTTATGGACGTTTATACCACATTTCACAACAACGTCTCGGTAACTGATTTCATTATGTTTTCCTCATGAAATATTAATGAGTTTGAGAAGTTTATATAACAAATACAACAATAACAACTGTAAACCTAGTGTGAGGTCAGGTTGGGCTACTACTGTGATACGGCCAGCCTTTTACTCTTTTCTCGCATTTTTCCTCGCTCTTGCACTCATAAAATACCGTATCGTATTATCGGTCAAATCATTTAATAAGACTGAACTTTTGCGTTTTTAACTGCTCTCACTTCTCAGGATTGTGACACTATATGTTTCGTTATGTTACATTACATTGCACAGATTAGGCTTAAATGTTACTAAGTGTATGTATTCTATGTTTCATAGTAGAAACTAACTAGTATACTGTTTAAAATGCTCCAATCTGATTGGCTATTGTTCTCGATATGACGATTTCTATTTGTTGGTAGATAGTGAGTACCAGGACCCAAGAAGTAGAGAATTTGTTTTACCTTGATTTCCACACAGAAAGAATGGTTATTCTTTTTTTTTAAATAATCCCAAAGAACTAAGATACACAAGCTAGTTTCTACTAAAAGAATTAGATCATTTAGTTTATGCTAAATTAATTAGTTAGTTTCTACTAAAACAATCAGATCGCTCTCTCAATTTCATTGAAATAATAATTGATAATAATGATTACTATTACCTCATAGAAATTTCGAACTCATAATCTAATTGTTAAATAACGTATATTTCATCATTTCCCGGAAACTATAATACATGATATTGCAAAAATTAGTGATTTTAATTATTATTTAAACTGCGACTTCGTTACCAGATTCTGAACTGCATTCTGTACTGGTCGAAGCAATATTTCTGTACAAAACCTCTTTGTACTTCTTCAAATTGATGTACTCCTAATATTAAATAAAACGACATCGTAAATTTATATGAAAACAAATATAAACTAACATCAAACAACTTTATTCACTTATAGAGACCAACCTTCGGTCAGGGATGGGTTAATGTAGGGGGCTTATACATGGTAATGCGTTTTTTAGGTAATTGGGGCGTTTGTTATCGGGGTTTACGTGTTATCATATCTAACACGAACTGGAAGGCTAAAGCCATAGTTATATATACTCGACAACTAATGTTTGTGCCACAACAGCGTTGCGAAATGAATTTAATTTTGTGTAATTAATATAGTCAAAGATTGACAGATCTTCAACAGAATTGAAGTCAGAAACAACTCAGCAACTTTTGCTGTTCCTTGCAAGTTACGTCGTCCTCAAAGCGGGTAACGCTTCAAAAGACGTTACATGCATTATTTGCAACGAGGACGGTATTATACTGATGAGATTACTCTCAGTGGTACTCCAAATTATACAACGTTTTTGTTTTGGTCGAAAATACATGCGATTATTAAGCCATTGTATGTTGTCGCCGTAATCTTTTATGATTGAAACGTCTAATATTTTAATAAAGTTTATTAGGTTTAATTGTTAGTTTATGCCGTCGTGTAATAAACGTCTTCTTTACACTTACATGGTTCCCACCAAGAAGTTTGCTGAACATTTGCGATAGATCGAAAAATGATGGGCGATCGTCTGGATTAGAAACCCAACACCCTTGCATGATCTTATACCTAAAATTACAAGAAGGTATCAAATTTATTTAAATTATCTTAATTTTGTTTTAAGTAACTGTACAACTTCAAACACTACACGCTTCACTGGATTATCTCACGTATTAGCAAAATAAATAACTACGCCAAATTTCTTGGGCAGTTAAAAGTAATAATATATATGCATGCCATACAAACATGTTTGCATATTTAAATATGAGAAAACACTCATGAAATAACACATACAGTTTGATTAAATAAACTAATTGTGTGTATGTGAACAAAGATACTGTATGTGTGCTAACAAGTCAATTGTAAAAAATAGCGATGCTGTATTTAAAAATGGAAAAAAGTGTTGAAAAATGTTAAAAATGTTTATAAATTGCAATTTAATGTTTTTATATGATTAGGCTTATAACATGCATCAATATTATTAGCCTTTATATTTAATTGTCATTATAACAACTAATTATAACTACAATAACTAGATATTTTAACTGTAGTCAGCAAAACCAGACTGCAGTTAATCTGTTACCTATTAAAATGTGTTGATTTATATGCAAAGAATGTATAATAAGAAGAAACTACATTTCAATAATTATTATGCCTCATCGAGCAGAAATGTTCTTATGTTTAATCAAATTTGAGTAGTAGACGTTTTGGTTAGTTTTCTAAAATTGGTGTAGAAATTTCATATAATCTATTAGTTAACAAATTTTAAACTTACAGCTCATCGTTCACGTGACGTGGTTTTTCCATTCTCCATCCCCTTTTCAATCTTCTCAGTATTTCACGTGGTACTAAAGTCGAATAAGGAGATCCACCTATGTCATTAATTGGAAAAGATTATAACTGTTTAACTATTTATTAAAAACATTTATATAGGCATATATTAAATTTGTGTCGATTTGTATTTATATTACGAGAATACATTGCCACACAATACCGTATTATATAAGTTCATTCTGAACAATGTAATTTGTAAACACGTTATCTATTTAAATTCATGTTAGCATCATGCTATATGTCACTTCTATAGTGGTGGAAGAATGGTTGGAAAAAAATTTTTACCCGGGCTGTAGTATGGCATTCGAAAGCCAACTAGGGTTGTCAGTCTTGTGTTTACACCGCCAAATATTGTTTTATTTCGGAATAATTTTCTTAGACTAAATCATACTTTATTGAAATAAATAATTAATAACAGTTACACAAGACAAGAAAGGTCAAAGCCAGTGGCTTAAATGGCTTAAAGGTCAGGTGTTGTTAGGCTTATTGCTATTGTAAATACATATGCATGTATATTTGTATATATACATATACACAGATACGCACACGACATTTATAAAATATTCCCATTGTAAATATTTTAAGGTAAATAAACCTACATTGTTGTGAACAGTCGGGGTACAAATACCCACCCATCCTCCACTCAGGTGCATTAATGCCTGGGTGCTGGAAAATATGGCCAAAAACAGAATAATTTCATAAAAAAATTAGAATAAATAAAGTAAGGGTGGTTGATGTTTAGATAGGTGGACCATCATATTCTACTGTCCATGAACATTTCTGTTGTCATGGAAACAATCACGTGATAGCCGCAGGGGTGCTTTCGGGGGCTGCGAAAATATCGTCGTCGCCCACCCACACAAATCCTTTGAAATGATTTGATTATAGGCATGTGGATACTTTGATGGTTGCAGTTAATCGCCCAAATTAGAACCAAGTACCTCTGTTTTACGATAATGAGATAATAGCAATGTTACCAGTTGACTGCACAGTCTCTGCACCTTTATGAAACATTATTCGGCAACAAAGTATTTAGTGACTAATATTGGGCGATTAACTACAACCATCAAAGTATCCACATGCCTAAAATCAAATAATTTCAAAGGGTTTCTGTGGGTCGGCGGCGACGATATTTTCACAGCCCACAAAACCACACCTGTGGCTACCCCGTGATTGTTTCCATGGAAACAGAAGTGTTCATTGACAGTAGAATATGACGGTCCACCTATCTAAACATCAACCGCCCTTACATTCTTTATTCTAAATTTCTTATGAAATTATTCTATTTTTGGTCATTTTTTCCAAGGGACCCATGCAGGCATTAATGTACCTGAGCACCCCCGCCGACCGCTCCGCATCACTACAGCAGCTATTTTACTAAGACATAAGGAAAAGAGTGTTTAAATCACATGTACTATCTATGGTATCCTGAATAAATATCATAATTAGCATATACCTCGCAGGTGAATAGTGCTTTTTACGCAATCTGATTGGTTCCTCTAGCTCGGGATATCCTGCACTATTCACCTGCGGGCAAAACAAAATGGCGGCCAGTTTTGCTTTGTTTACCGAAGCAGAAGATTTTATTGATAAACAAGGCTCATGTTGTAGAATAACGAGAAAACTCAACAAAATTAAGTACAAGAGTTTCCACAGGTATGTTTCTTTACAATTTTCTAGCCATTAATATATTCAAAAGTTGTGAAAACTGTTTTGTCGACAAATATCGAGTACGCCAAGTGCCGTTATATAGTGCCCAAGTTGCTAGCGGCCGTGTCTTGTATAAAATACCGAAAATATAAGATCTAGAATGTTAAACTTGTTATTTCATTTATGAGGTATATGCTAAAACAATTATTATTATTATTATTGTTATTATTATTATTATTATTATTATTATTATTATTATTATTATTATTATTATTATTATTATTATTATTATTATTATTATTATGCAGTAAGTAACTTTAGGGCGAGCGTATAGCTTTGTCAAAACAACTGTAGTATTGTGATCTGATCAGATGAGAAATATTTAATTAGCCAGGACTGAATTTACATTGTAAAATGGCAATTCTACTATTTTAGAGTGACACAAAAATTAAGTTTGCTTTGTTTGGAAGAACACTTAAAATGACAGACTAAAAACCTTTTGCAGTTTTTCGTTTCCTTGCTTCGTTTCTGAGATATTTCAGGTGGTTTGATATGTAAATGTTACATGGTGTGATGTAACAAGTGCATAATGACTTATCAGAGAAGGTTATATATTATATATCATATATATATATATATATATATATATATATATATATATATATATATATATATATATATATATATAATATAGATATTAAATTCGTTATTACTGCTAGTTGCAGATGAGCGCGCCGCGCGCAGAATTTTGATCATTGTTTGCATTGTGGCAATTCCTGCTTGACACGGACAAGTATGAGTTTAGTAAAGTCAGGTTTATTTTTAATGCTCGTCGACAATAGCTCTTCTATAAGATCAATAGACAAAGCTTTTCCACTCTCATCAGCATGTCCTTCCGCGTTTGTTAAGTTTTATAATCATTATCTCACAAAGTGAAATGTGATTGGTTAATACAAAAATAAACAGTACCACGCGTGACTATATATATATATATATATATATATATATATATATATATATATATATATATATATATATATATACGTGTGGGTTTTTGGTCTACGAAACGCAAAGAGTGCTCGATAACATATAGTTAGAGCAAATATAGATTTTCGCTTACCTCAAAAGTCTGCTACAGGCTGTTTCATCTAAAAAAGAATCTTCAGGCAGATGACAATTTTCGAAAACAGGGGGTGCTTATATCCTTCTTGTCGGAACGTGGGAGTGTGGGGGCGAAACAATACATGCATTCATGGCTTTGTTGCGCTGTTTGCGCGGAATTTGTGTCGATGACGACATTGACTGATAATTTCTGCTCTTTTGTTGAGTAAACAGTTCTTATTTTTATCTTTCAAAATATAAAATTTTTCTTCTAAACATAAATTACATCGTTTTGAACCTCCCGTGTACGAAATAGAATGTTTTAAAATTTGCCAATTGATACTAAAATCCTTATTGTTTTCTTTCAATGCCCAAATATATTTCGAAAAAAATGCAAACGACACCGAACTTTCGAAATATATTTGGGCATTGAAAGAAAACAATAAGGATTTTAGTATCAATTGGCAAATTTTAAAACATTCTATTTCGTACACGGGAGGTTCAAAACGATGTAATTTATGTTTAGAAGAAAAATTTTATATTTTGAAAGATAAAAACAAGAACTGTTTACTCAACAAAAGAGCAGAAATTATCAGTCAATGTCGTCATCGACACAAATTCCGCGCAAACAGCGCAACAAAGCCTTGAATGCATGTATTGTTTCGCCCCCACACTCCCACGTTCCGACAAGAAGGATATAAGCACCCCCTGTTTTCGAAAATTGTCATCTGCCTGAAGATTCTTTTTTAGATGAAACAGCCTGTAGCAGACTTTTGAGGTAAGCGAAAATATATATATATATATATATATATATATATATATATATATATATATATATATATATATACACAGTGACTATATATATATATATATATATATATATATATATACACAGTACTAATTATATATATATATATATATATATATATATATATATATATATATATATATGTTATTAGCGTGACTATATATATATATTATTTTTTGCCTCTGCAAAAAAATTATTTTAGTCTTTTAAACATTTAACGCAGCTTAATAATCGCATTGCATGCGGCATTGCAAACAAAATCTCATCTAAAAGTAGTACAAGAATAGTGAAAAAAATTTAGCGCAAGATCGCTTTTATTAAACTTAAGTGTCTGCCAGATTAATTGCTTCCATAAAGCATAGCAAAAAGCAAGTAACCAATTTTCGGAAACTCTGAAAAATAATTAATGAGTGTAAATTTACTTTTGCGTCCATGAGTACATGCATACAAGATGAGAAGATGGCTCAAGTACGTGCATGTATATGTTGCGAATATATGGACACATAAGTATTACCCAACACCACTTACCAATTGTGACAATTTCGTACAGTACGATTCCGTAACTCCAACTAAATTAACATATTAAAATAACTAATTAAAAATGGTCTTGTTGTAAACTGATGGATAATGCTATAAAACTTACCAGGCCTGACGAGAAAGGGGGTCAGCCTGGTCGTTAACCAGGGGCCCATGGTCAAAAGGGGCCCATTCTGCGAAGCAAAAGAAACATTAGCAGAACTGTTGAACGATAAATTCAGTTCTATAATAATCAATAACTGAAGTTTTAGTATAGATCATTACCCGGCCTAATGGATTTGTCACTGTCATTGTATTTTTATTATTTATTCTATTTTACTGACTTCTTCTTTATAGATTGACGAAATAGGTACAAGAAATATAACTAAACAAAAACACGGACTTAATAACTTACTTCAAAAATTTTCATAATTACTTCAAAAATCATTAATAATTCATGAAGAAAATACAAAGGAAATCATTACCATAAGAAACCTCCTGATTTACATAAACTTTAGTTTTGATTTTCTCGGCTTATACAACGTTATTTTTCAAACTTATTACGCCAATGTACTTACCAAATGGGTCGTTTTTGAAGCTATTTAAAACATTCTCAGTACGTGTTTTATCAGATCTAAAACACTCGGCTATCGTTTCGTGCTTTAAATCTGATAAAACACTGCTGCTCATGTTTTAAATTGTTGAACATCCATCACATATTACTATTTTTAGTTTGTCAAATACTGACAAGAAATGTTAATATAAATTGGTACAAAATAAGAATATATAGTGACAAAAAACAATCGGCACTTACACATCACTTTCAGCCGTGTATTTGTCGTCGAGAAGTGCTTCAATTGCAGTCCATTTTAAAGGAATGCGTCCCTAAAGCAAAACCAAAATCTAAAGTCTATATTTATTTTACTTTACTTCACTTCCCTTCACTTCACTTCACTTCACTTCACTTCACTTCACTTCACTTCACTTCACTTCACTTCACTTCACTTCACTTCACTTCACTTCACTTCACTTCACTTCACTTCACTTCACTTCACTTCACTTCACTTCACTTCACTTCACTTCACTTCACTTCACTTCACTTCACTTCACTTCACTTCACTTCACTTCACTTCACTTCACTTCACTTCACTTCACTTCACTTCACTTCACTTCACTTCACTTCACTTCACTTCACTTCACTTCACTTCACTTCACTTCACTTCACTTCACTTCACTTCACTTCACTTCACTTCACTTCACTTCACTTCACTTCACTTCACTTCACTTCACTTCACTTCACTTCACTTCACTTCACTTCACTTCACTTCACTTCACTTCACTTCACTTCACTTCACTTCACTTCACTTCACTTCACTTCACTTCACTTCACTTCACTTCACTTCACTTCACTTCACTTCACTTCACTTCACTTCACTTTATTTTATTTTATTTTATTTTATTTTATTTTATTTTATTTTATTTTATTTTATTTTAAAAACAAGCAATTGGCGCAAGCAAAAGGCACAAGAGCTGTACAAAAGAGAAAACAAAGGTTCTTTTGTTTCGTGCTTGTGCTTACGTTTGTTTTACCCCGGTTCACACAACTATTTTGTTTGTGCATATTAAATCTGTATATATCATAATACAGTATACGTGCATCAAATTATTGCGTCCACATGATGGTTTGTGTTTCGTATATGTGCTTGCCATGAAAACCGAGACTTTTGAAAACGCTGATTCAGCGTTTTAGCGAGGACAGAAGGGGGAAAGAACGGATAAAAAGTTTCTGTTCTTGCATGTAAACCTAACATTTGAACGACACTTAAAATCACTGCAAAAATCCATAGATTAAAGTGTAAAGTCGTCTCGAAAATATATCATAAATTAAAAACTAATATGATAATACGAAAACATGAGGGTAAGTCGCCGATTGTATATTGTTTTATTGGAAGGCAGCCAAACGGATTTCCAACGGCACATGCTAATTAAAGTCTTCATTTATCCATTTTGTGTTTGAAGGGAAAACATCACCATTATTTTGTCCTTTGGATTTTGACACTATTTAAGGGATGAGAACGTTCTTGCTTTTGAGCTATAAATATTACCCTGTTTCTTGTCTTGTAATAATTCGTAGATTTCACATCTCTAGCCATTCCAAAATCAGTTATTTTGCATTTGATGGTTTTGTCAACTAAGACATTTCTTGCGGCTAAATCTCGATGGATAATCTGAAATAGAGTAGTGAGTGTAAAGTTTAATAGATGGGTTTTACAACTTTAGTATAGGAGAATAGATTAGCTCTCATGTCCGAGCACATGTCATAAAACGTCCCTCTCTTCCAACATCAATCCATACCTCAAAAGGAGGTCACGTGATAAGGAGAGCAATATGTAACATCTCCCCTCTCAACAATAACATAATATAAAGTAAAATTACATGTGAATTATATGATATGGTGTGTTAATTTATCGAGAGATCTTGTAATCCGCATATCTGGATGGCATTCGTATCTCTCGACCAGACCGGGATCTTGCTGTAGAATTTGGATGGTTATTACTCACAGGAGGCCTTTGGTTCCGGGTTGACTCCACCTCAGGTGGGGTGGATGTGGATAGTTGATCTTGCAGCTGGAGACCATCGTAGTTGTTCACAACTCTGAATGATTCCCGCGTTGGTAGTAGATGTTGTCTGTTTCGACGAACAATGTTTCCTTTCTCGTTCAAGACAAGATAAAACCGTGGCTCACTACACTTCTTCACCACTTTCCCTTTTGCTGACCAGCTTTTCTCTTTATCAGTCCGTATCCGCACTGTGGTACCAGGCTGTAGATCTGGTAAATCACGGGCGTGCTGGTCGTAAGCCTTCTTGACTTTTGGATTGTGAAAGACTGGTATTGATGGCTGAGCTGTTCCCGAAGGCAGGGTTGTGCGAGGATTTCGAAGATACATCTTGTACGCTGGAGAGAGGCCGTCAATGCTTGGTGTTGTGTTTAACACGAGTATGGAAAAGTACGGGTCACCACCAGATTCCTGAGCTTTCTTTAAGGACTTTTTAACTGTTTGGATCGTGCGCTCAACGAGTCCATTTGATTTGGGGAAGTGAGGGCTAGAATTGTCATGGTTGAAGTCCCAGTCCCGTGCAAATCGTTTCAAGGGTGCAGCTGTATATTGTGGACCATTGTCACTAAACGCTGTTTGTGGTATTCCATGTGTGCTGAACATCTTTTTCATGGCACGGATAACCGAGGACGACTCTGCAGGCTTTGCAATATGCGCTACTTCAAAAAATTTTGAGTGATAATCCACGACTATGAGGTAGTCTTGGCCGTAGAGTGAGAAGAGATCGGTGCCGACTTTGACCCACGGATGGTCAGGAACGTCGTGTTGTATCAGTGTTTCCTTTTGTTGTCGGTTGCGATGATTGATGCACGTAGCACACTGAGAGACAAGCACTGTAAGCTCGTGGTTCATGCCCGGCCAATAAACTGCCTGGTGGGCACGATTTTTGCATTTTCAATTCCCTGGTGCCCTTGATGTAGGAGATCTCTGACTTCCGCACGCATGGACTTAGGAACAATGATTTGTTGTCCTTTGAGGAGGAGGTCATAATTGTACACTATGTCGTGACGCTGGTTGTAGAATGGCTTCACAGTATTGTCAATGTCATCTATTGGTGGCCAGCCATTGATCGTGTATTCTTTTAGAGTTTGCAGGACTGGGTCTTTTGCTGTTTCACGCAGAAATTGAGCAAGTTTGGACTGGCTTACTGGTAACTGACTGATGATCGAATGAACATGATGAGCCATTGCATCTGGAGGAATTTCTGGTTGGCCATCTAGGTATGCTCTACTGAGAGCATCTGCAACTTTCATGGTCTTTCCAGGTGCATACTCGAAGATGAAGTTGTACTTTTGTAGGCGTAGGAAAAACCGTTGGATACGAGGTGGGCATTGCACAATACTCTTGGAGAACACCACTTTGAGTGGTTGGTGATCATTCTGGGCAATGAATTCTCTACCGTAAAGATACTCATGGCACCTTTCACATCCAAAGACTACAGACAGAGTCTCGCGCTCTATCTGAGCATAATTCTGTTCTGACTTTTCTAGTGCCATGGAAGCAAAAGCGATTGGATGCCAGGAATCAGCTACTTGTTGCTCTATCATAGCACCCAAACCAACAGAACTGGAGTCAGTCCGAATACGTGTTGGGAGGTTTGGATCAAAGAACTGTAGGACAGGAACAGACGCGATTTGACGTTTGAGCTTCTCAACAGCATCAATTTGAGGCTTCTGCATTAGGAAGTCAGTTCTTTTCTTTAGGAGGACCCGTAAGGGTGCGGTCTCATCGGATAGATTGGGGATGAATTTACCAAGGTAGTTTACCATACCAAGAAATCTCTGAAGCTCGACTTTACTTGTTGGAAGAGGCATTTTCACAATAGCCTCAATCTTTTTGGGGTCTGGCTTCACTCCATCTGCTGACATGATGTGGCCCAGGAAAGTGAGCTCGGTTGCACCAAAGGTACACTTTGACTGATTTAATTTCAATACACTTTCTCTGATTTTAGTGAGGACTTCTTTCAGGCGTTGATTATGGATTTCTTTGGTTTCACCCCAGACTATTATGTCATCCTGCGAGTTGGCAGAGCCTTCACAGCCAGCTATGATCTTGGATATTTCGAGTTGGAATGTTTCACTAGCCGAGTGGATTCCATAAGGCATACGCTTGAACTTGTATCTGCCAAATGCTGTTTCAAACGTGAGCAGATCTGAGGTAGAATCGTCAACTTTAATCTGCCAGTAGCCGTTGCTTGCGTCGAGTTTGCTGAAGAATCGAGCACCACTCATTTGGGAGATTATTTCCTCTGTAGTGGGTAGACGGTAGTGCTGACGCTTGATTGCTTGATTTAATGGACGGGGGTCTAAGCAGACACGAAGCTTTCCATTAGGTTTTTCAACAAGCACAAGGGCATTGACCCAGTCTGTTGATTTTTCAACCTTTTCAATTATGCCCATTTTCTCCATGCGATCTAGCTCCTTCTTGAGTCGATCTTTGAGAGCAAAAGGTACCCTTCGTGGAGGCACTACCACTGGACAAACATCATCCTTCAGCTCTATGTGGTAAGTCGAGTTCAGTGTACGAATTTCTCCAAAACAGTCATCATAGTCCTCAGGAATTCGGTTGGAACTAAATGTCTCCTCAATAGTGGAATCATTTACCTTGTAGACGCGCTTGACCAAGTTGAGTCGCTCTGATGTAGCCAAGCCTACGATGGGTGTTGTTTCCGATGCCACTACGATAAACAGGAGGTGGTGCTTTTGTCCTTTGTATTGGATTGGGACAATGCATTTTCCATGCACAGGGATGGAGGATCCATTGTAGGCTGACAACTTTGTTGATGTGTCTTTGATTTGTGGACGAGGCTTTAATTTGTTGTAGAGATTCTTTGGTAAGACATTGACCTGGGCTCCAGTGTCAATCTTAAAGGAGATGTCTTGGCAACCTGTGTTTAAAATGACCGACCAGTGTCCTGTGGCAATGTCACTGCTAACAGTATCTATCTTAAGGACTTCTCGGAAGTTAGGAACAACGTCAGGCTCTGTCACCACAATGCTTTCAAGGAGGAAGTCACTGTCGGAAGAAGAGTCGAAGGAGGCACTAGGTTGAGAGTCATCTACCTGATCAATTTGTTGTTTACAGCACCTAGCAAAATGATTTTTGCGGTGGCATTTGTTGCACTTTTGGCCGTATGCAGGGCACTTTCCTCGTTGGTGACTACCTGCACAGAATTTGCAGTTCTTAATTGATTGGCGGTTGTTTTCCACTGGAGTATGAGATTTTGGTCTCTCGCTCGCTCTGTCGCGCCTTTCTTTCTCTCTTTTCTGCCCATGCACTTTGTAAACTTTCTTCTCCATATCATTAGTAAGCTGTTGGGCATGCAGCTTGGTTTGTTCAGCAGCTTGGCCAAGTTCTATGGCCTTTTTTAAGTCGATTTTGGGCTCACGAAGCATTCTCTCACGAAGGCTATTATCAGAGACACCACAAATAACCATATCTTTAATGAGCGAGTCCTTCAGAGTTTCGAATTCACATTCGGCACTACGGTTCTTTAGTTCGGTGACAAAACTGGTGAATGTTTGTCCTTCTTCCTGGCGGTAGGTAAAGAATTTGTACCTTTGAATAGTGGTGTTGCTACGAGGATTACAGTACTCCTCAAATTTCTTAAGAACAGGCTTTAGTTTGAGTTTATCAGCTGCATTTTCAAACTCAAAGGTATCATAAATTTCGCGCCCCTTCTCGCCTATGCACGTTAACAGTATTGAAGTTTTTACCTTGTCAGACTTGGAATCCGATTCAGTCGCACTCAACTAGAAATCCAACGCTTTTTGCCACAGTTTCCACGATTCAGCGAGATTTCCTTCGAAGGTGAAAGGAGACGGAGGTAACAGACCAAGAGTTCGTTCCATGGCTCAGTAGTCAGTAGAGTAAAAAAAATTCTTCCAACGACTTCTCAAACCGTAGTATTATATTTCCAGAGTAAATGATCTCACTTCTGACACCATGTAAAGTTTAATAGATGGGTTTTACAACTTTAGTATAGGAGAATAGATTAGCTCTCATGTCCGAGCACATGTCATAAAACGTCCCTCTCTTCCAACATCAATCCATACCTCAAAAGGAGGTCACGTGATAAGGAGAGCAATATGTAACAGGGGGGTTATAATTTTGTATTATTTTAAAGTGGTTCTCTGATGAAAATGTTGTTGGCAATGTTTTGGTATAATCTTAAAGATGTTATGGTAGTAAGTAATAGCGAAGCGCAAAGACGACGTCGAATTCATGTTTGCCTGAGTTTATTATCTATTCTTGCATTTCCAACAAAAGAAAACGGTTCATTATAGAAACCCCTCGAGATTCAATTTCGGTTTGTTTGTCTGTGTTTTGATCTATAAATAGTAACTGTGCGCTTCGCTATTGTGCAAAGTTTCATTTCAAAATTCGTTGAAGAAAAGGTGATATTTTACGTGTGAAGTTTGTATTTTGGAGCCGCTGCCATTAAAGCGACCGAGCTTGAGAAGAATGAGTCGAGGAAGCTTATGACGTCATAAACTCAATAAGAATAATGACCCTTTTGTTGAACAACAATGATCTTTTGTTTTTGTTGAGTTTATTACGTCATAAGTTCTCCTCAACTCATTCTTCTCAAACACGGCCAATTTAATGGCGGCACTCCAAACTTTGCACGTAAAGTACAGCTTTGTTTCTAAGAATTTCGAATTGAAACTTTGCACAATTACCAACTATACCATAATATATTTAAGGTTATGCAAAAACATTACCAAAATAGTAGAATACTCGTTAGTATTCCGTTATATTACCTTGTTTTGCGAAAGATGCGTTATTCCACATGCAATATCCCTGGCCATTCGTAAAAGTTGCTCTTGTGAGAGACTGGTTCTTTGACTGTCTGTTGAGGCATTGTAAGTCGTGTCGTTAATCCCACGACTTTTTCTTAAAAACCCGAGTAAGTCTCCCCGAGCAGCGTATTCTGTTATAACCCAAACAGGCTCTAGGAAAGAAAATAATTTTGTAAGTAATGGTTAGATCTAGAATTGAAAACGATATCACGTCATCTAATTTGATCAACGTTAATAATAACATCAGCAATGGTACGTCTACATGGTACATGCACGAAAATTTGTTGCAACGTAACAAAGTTTATAGTAAATGCATATGATTGATCGTCTAGGTTAGTGTAGTCTTGAAAAAGCAAGTTGTTGTTCTTAGTGACTGACGTTTTGACGGCCTCAGCGGCGGTCATTTTTAAAGTCAAGTGAAATGACTGCTGCTGAGGCCGTCGAAACGTCAGTCACTAACATCAACAACAGTCTTTCTCAAGCCCGAACTACACTAACCTACTGACGATCAATTTTCACAAACATGTAACAAAGTTTGGAACACGTTCGTCAACTAGAATATTCATAAAATGTTCTGGGACCCAGAACTCAGAAATCGAATTTTCAAAATTAGAAAACTGCAGAATATAGACCACCACCTGGAGCTCAGAAACTTTTCCTGAGCAGTTAAATTTGACGAACTTCTACTATATAAACGCTGAAACTTAATCTCATCTATAGAAGAACATTTTTATCATAAATTTCCGTACAGGTACTATATAAAACTACTAGTGCGCTCGACCTTTTTTTTAGCATGAACAAGAAACTAAGAGAGAAATTGCAACTTGTACCTGATATCATGACGCATCCTAAAAGTTCTACAACGTTTGGATGTGAGTCTATTTGTCGCATCAAGTTAAACTCCGAGATTAAATCAAGCCTGTCTTCATTTGAAGCATACTCTAAAGAAGAAACAATCATTCTATTTAAAAATGTAAATTCTTTACTTCTGATAAATTAGATAACAAATATTATAAAATAAGGTAAACATGGAAAAAGTGTTCAATGTTCCTCGGATCCTAGATTTGCCCTCAACAGTGCGCATAAGGCAGTCTTGTACCCACCCACCCTCTTAGCTGCGTACCTATAACTTCTTTAAAGAAAATAATTGAAATTATTATTTGCTAACGTGTATATTTCACTATTAAATCTATATTGAAATGCCATTGAGTGCATAATTGCATAAGCCCATTAGTAACAACACAGTTGTATTAATTCCGTGTTGCATTTCCTGATTTCTAATGTTCTTGACAGCACACGGAGGTTTAATACAACACAAATACGTTCGTTATTCCTAAAAAAAATATTATTTTAGCTGAGAAACATCCCTAAAACCTCGAACTCAATTATGTTGGTTGAAACATCTGTTACTGTGAGGAAACGAAATAATCTTCAAATTTTATGAACAGGATATGAGGATTGAGGAGCACTTCGCAATCTCAAATGACAAATAACTTATAATGATTCCTCAAAATTAATTCTTAAAGTACGTGTCAAGAACTCAAAATGTTCCTCAATCTTAGGCTCCCAGCAAATGTTCCTTTTTTCCAGGTCTGAATTAAAGAGATTCAGTAAATGATACAATATCCGGCAGTACAAGCGAACGAGTGCAGATTCGCCCATGTGAAAATACCCCTGCCGAGTGAACAATAATCTCAAAAAGCCAATAATAGGCAGCTGTGTACACACAGTTTCGTGCACATAGTAGAGAAATGAATGTCAACTTCTAGTTTGACCCATGTGACAACTCGTGTATCCGACATAATATTAAAATATTGATATTAATATTTATTATAATATTATATTATATTTATAATGTATACAGCATTCTGATGAACTCTGAAAAATGTAATCTGCTACCTTTTAACATTTTAACAGCGACTGTGTATTTTCCCAATTCTTCTTCCGATCTGCCTTAGGAAATCTGCCTTATTTATATTTATAATGTATATACAGCATTCTGATAAACTTTGAAAAATGTAATCTGCTACCTTTTAACATTTTAACAGCAACTGTGCATTTTCCCAATTCTTCTTCCGCTTCTACTAACAAATCTGCCTTAGCAACCAGTCCAAATGCTCCTTGACCGATAATTTGTAAGTTCTGAATTAATTCACGCTTTATTTCGTAGGACTTTCTTTTAGGAAGAAGTGGACAACCAGGATCTTGCCGAATATAAACTTCCGTTGATGGTGGATAGACTGGGGCTATGTGTGTTTGTCTATTGGATGGAATACCAAACGTTACGCTTGATGGAAAATCATCGGCATCATAATCTGGTACTGAATCTCTGTAGGAAAACCCACTCATCGTTGATAGATTGTTTATTTCCCAGCTGCCGCTTATTCCCAAGTCACTTTCAACGTTTATAGGAGTCGTCTGTTGCATAAAAATGGTAAGCGATCGTTATTTTTATATATTTATAATAATATACGTGAACACATTTCTCAACTGTGACTGTATAGATAAGAGAGTGCAATTTTAATGTATTATAGCCTAGAAAAGACGTAATACAATGAAAAAATTAAATAGTTACAATGCAAATCAGTTCATTCAGCATTTAAAGGATGGTATTTTTCTTTACAAAAATGTTCAATATGGTAACGAAAGCTTGGAGTTGTTGACAACACTTCGATCAAAATATGAAGTGAATTTTGTTTTAATATTACCAGAAAAGTGTTTCAAGAAGACTAGAGGAAGTTAGAAGAATCAATTATCAGAAGATGATCAAGTATTTAGTCGATAAATTAGAAAAGTATTTTTACATGGAAAATGAAATAATTCAAATTATGTTAGAATGACGTCGTTTCAAATTCTAATATTATTTTGATTTTTTTCTAAAATTTCGGAAAATGATAATTCTTGACGTTATTTCGGGATGAAATTTTGAACAATTTAAATTATGTTATATTTCAATTAGCCCTAATATTAGAGAAAAAAATAAGAAACAATTTTTAGCTACTTGGGTTTTTTTCCGTGTCTACATCAGATGATTACTATTGTGTTTATTAATGATTGTATATTTCGTAATAATTTCATAAAAATGAATTGTGCCCCAACATTTAATGACCAGGCTATTCTGAGTAGGTAGTCAAGATTGTTCGGTCATAAAAAATAATAAAATGAGGTACAAAATTCAAATATAATATTTGCCATGTTTCTAAGTTAGCCACTTACTCGTCTTACTATTGTCGCTGTATGTTGGTATACAGTTAAAAGCTTCTAGGACAGGGTCGGCCACGGTTGAAATCCAAATATTACCAGGGTTAAGTCACGTTGGCCTGAAAAACAGAGAAAAATCTTCTCGACGTTTCGAGCAAAGGCCCTTCGTCAGGAGAAATTAGTAAACAACTCACATGTGGTCACGCGTATTTATAGCAGAGCTACAATGGGAATCACGTGAACACATGCAAGCCAATAAAAACAAAGTAAACAAATAAATTAATATGTAATTTTAGCCAGTGTGCAGCACCTGCACACAGGCTAAAATTACATATTAATTTATTTGTTTACTTTGTTTTTATTGGCTTGCATGTGTTCACGTGATTCCCATTGTAGCTCTGCTATAAATACGCGTGACCACATGTGAGTTGTTTACTAATTTCTCCTGACGAAGGGCCTTTGCTCGAAACGTCGAGAAGATTTTTCTCTGTTTTTCAGGCCAACGTGACTTAACCCTGGTAATACTCGTCTTACTGCTTAGTACACTATGACTAAGGTACATGATAATAGATATCACAGTAAAATGTTAGAGTTGCCTAGGTTACCGTGTAGTTTATTTACCTGAACAGTTGAACTTGCTGATTGATTTGACTTAATTCTCTTTCTAACAATAACATTACAAAAACAGGTTTTTTTAATATATTATTCAGACAATTGACAAAAAAACGAAAATATAATATCATTTATAACGACAGACTAATTATAATATATTTTAAAATGATGATGCCACTATATGTATCAAACAAACAAATTTCACAGGGTTTTGACCTTACTGTATATGATTAACGATAGAAAATATATGCATACCAAATAATTATTTTTAGTAAACGTTTTCAGCTTTTAAACAGTGCCTACCAATCAACGTCCACTTGTTTGAAATGTTTATATTTACCTTTTCTTTCCGTGATCTAAATTTTAAGAAAAAAGAAACATTCCCATTAAATTATTCAAATTAAATTATGCAAACGCTGCGTTTAATAAATACAAAGACATGATAAATGTTGCATGCTCATAGAGCATCCATAAAAGCAGTCATTTCAAGGCCTGTTTCACACGTTAAACTTATCACGTGTCAAATCAAATGCGAATTAGCAAAATTCTCTGTTCATAATTTGCGTTAGATTCGACACCTCATAAATTCGACGTTTGAAACAGGCCTGAATAATAAAATGCTTTATAATAAATAGTAAATAGACTGCGGATGTAACTCTACTAAATTGTACTTTTAATTACTATTGTTAATTTTTCCCAAACCTTTAGTTATGATTAGTTATAATGTATATGCTGACGTGTCACGGCTGACAATTTTTTTGGCTTGGCAACTGTCTTTGAATTTTGCTTTTAGTCCTGGGAAGAGGTGTGGCGTTTTTTATAAGGCTTTAGTTTTCATTTTTAAACAAAAAAATGCATGTATAATAAAAGCAAATATCAAATTCAATTTTTTTACCTCAAGAATTATCAAGGCTTTTCTGCACTGAACTTCACTACGCGTATGCATCATATATTGCATTGCACTGCATATATACATTACATTAAAATAAAATAAATAAACATTGCATTACTTTTGTAAATTACATTAGTTACACGAGTTTTTACGTTAACCATATAGAAATTCTTACATTTCTCTAAAAAGGCTGTTTTATGAAAATACTTTTATACTTTTTCTTTATAAAAATTCAAAAGCCGAGATTTTATTAGCAGTTAATTTAACAGCGTCTGATATTGTTGATTTGGCTTTGTCAGGTTGGCTTTGTCGATTTGGGAAATTATATATTAACCATGCAATAATTAGGTGTAATTAGGTATATTACTGTGTAAACAACTGAACTCTAGTTTAAAAAACGCGCAATACACTGCCCATATTTTGAGCTAGCCTCCACCAGGGCCATTTTTTCCCGCCACTTGTTCCCGCCATTTTGTTTTTATTCGACATCTTGGCCCAGTTCCCTACAAATGGCCCTGGGTACGAGGTTGTAGTTGGGGAATGTTTAACGTGAATTATAAACATTACGTCTTTGTATTTATATACTTACATTTACTCAGTTTAAAAATTGCAAAGACAATAAAGAAAAGTGCGAATGGAACCACTCCGGCGGTTAAAGATATCAGCACAATGAATGTGTTTTTGTATTCTCTTGCACCTAAGAAACAATAAAAATGTTTCGTTTTATATGACATGCATATTGTGCTTAAGAACAACTATATTAATTAGAAAATATCAAATTCGTTCATTTTACAAACCTTTCTTGCTTTCTTCTACATTAATGCCTAATATATAAAGATAAAAATGATTAGCGTACATTGTCAACTCAAAATAATCCTGACGAGCTGATAAAGAAAATGCCAGCTAAAAATAAGCAACAATCAAAAATAGTCATTTTGTGCTTGAAGACAAATTGAGTTGGTTTCTAATTAAATGCTGAAGATAGTGTTAATAGAAGGTGAATTGACTTATGCCGAACATAGACTAGAATGTCATGTTGTCGAAGCAGAGTAAATGTATTAGAATTATTTTCTTTCTGTTCATTAAGGTGGTACTGGAGGCTGAAGTCAACTCTTTCGATCTTAACAGTTTTTTGTTAGTTGAAAGATATAGTAACAACAAGTTTGTATGCCAATTTTAGATCCCTGCCTTCTATACTTATCGAGATTTAGGCGATCAAACTTTAAATTATAATACAATGAATTTGTGTTTGGTCTCCCACCGCGAGTTTTGGCAAGATTTACACCTTGAGATAGGCGTTGTAATTTTATATGCATATGCCGCAATCGTGTGGTTTTCTACACTTTTTCACACTGGCTATTTCTATCACTTCGCTGACTGTGAAAGGACCTTTTGTCTTCTCTCCTGAGTTGACGTTTGGATAAAATAGGACTGGTAAGTAATAACGGAGATAACATTGATTCATTATTACCTCTGTGTTTTTACAGAACTTCTCCTGTGAAAACTGATTTTGTGATACTACCGTCTTGCGTCCACCACTAAAACTCTCTTTCTCGCTCAACATCCATCCAAGAAAATAAGCTTCTTTTGTGCTGAAATTGAGCCTAGATCTGGCCCAAACTCCTCGCAAAGTATTTAACTCACTTCCAACATTCGAGCCATCCATATTCGCAGCCATCTCGCTTGAATATTATCATGATCATCAATGATCAATATTATCAACATGACGTCTAACACTGCGTTCACACGGAAAATAAACGGTAAAATGTGGTTACGTTCGCACGAATCCGTCATAATTCAACGACGCTTTGAAGGCGTTCACACAGTATTTCAATGCTGTGCACTGTTTAAATAGCCATATCTCGTCAAAATAAATGGAAACGAGGAGCAATTCAAAGAATATTATCCCCCAAGGTGTATAGTGCATTCTAGGTTTACAATCTTCTCCTAGCTATTTACACTGGCTAGTCAGTGTAGTCAGTAAATATTCAAAGGAATATTTAGATTCTAAACTAATAGGTGGTGTGCAACCAATCCCTTGAGATTCGATGGACAAAGATATTTTCGCCATGTTGGGTGATATTATAATTGCAGATGATGAAAATCTTTTGAAAACGTCAACCAACATGGCGGCAATGATGTAAGATGCACACCAGCAATATGATATTCATGCATGCTATTAATTCAAGTCTATACCTTATCTCTGCCAATTCAGACATTTAGGCTGTTCAAAACTCTCTATATTCCCCAGACAAGGTTTAAGATAAAAATATAACGTGTCTCTAACAATTTCTGTTTAGTTCCTTGGAAAGAACGCTTATTTTGTTAAGGTTTACTGTACGCATCTTTAATTCCTTGCAAAGAACGTGAGTCACGCTTGAGTCATGCGTGAGTTACGGTGCGTGAGTCACGGTGCGTGAGTCACGATGTGTGAGTCAAGCTTAACATTAATGAGGCGGCATCCCTTTGGACGGCATATGGGGGGGAGGGGGTATCTACTTCGGCAAGATTTTTTTGAAACAAAATGAAGTAATATTAATTTTACTTATAGTTAAGGTTCCAAAAAAGACCTTTGTGTGCAAACTGAACAAAATAGTCTAGACGTTTAGAAACGTTTTTAAAAAGCAGTATATATGTCATAAAAAACCCAACAAGAATTAGCACAATTTAACCACCAAATAGATTACTTTTTAATTCTTTTAATTTGTATTTTTAGATTTCATAACATAATAGGTTCCTTAATATTTTGGAAAACATTATAATAACAATTATTATTCATTTTTAAACTCTTCATATGGTTGATCAGAAACGTAGTGAGAATTCCAAATTTTTGCATTATATATTATAAAAAAAATAATGAAGATATTATGTCAAAAGATTTTAGCTACCTGTGCTAACGCTGTTATTCAGCGACTTGCTTGTTGGTCTGATTGAGCTCCATGTCTTTGGAGTAATATATGCCAAGGTTGGGTAAAAGACAGTCGCCTTTTTTTTACTGACTAAAACATAACGCTAATCATTAGTATTATTAAAGGAACAGCACTCTGGAGATATAAAAATCATGATTTTATATAACATGCTACTCCGATCAGCCAATGATGCACAGTGAGAAAATATTGGAAGTATCATAATTTAGGATTTGGATACTGCTATAGATAGACATAATTAAGATCTTTTATTATGACTATGTACTCAGTCAATGCACAGCGTTATAGTTTAGCTTTAATCAAATCCTTTGTAAGATGTTATTTTTGCGGTATTTTCTACAACGAATTAAAAATTTCAAACGAGTGTTTATATAGATCAATTATCGCACAGTAAAATACATCCAACCTTACCATATTTCAAACTATATGTAGCGTACATAAAACATTTATATTACAAAAATCTTCAAAACGAAAGCAAATTTTCTTACAATTTTAGCCAACAATCACTTAAGGTTACAGGATACCCTAGGAAGGTATGTCAGGAGATTTGCTATTACACGCTGAATTCCCCCCCCCCCCCCCCTCTCCATTTCTCTCGAATTTTTACCAAGTATAGCCAGATAAATGAAGAACACCATCAGATTATTTAATCATAAATAAATAAAATTCTTTGTGAGATATACTCACAGGTTTAAAATCAAGGTGCCTTCGCCCTGCGGTCGTAGGTCGATCATCGCCAGTTTTACTAAAAACCTGTCAAATTGTCATAGTTACACTTCTGAAAGATAGTTCTAAAAAGGTGTGCGCGTTTTCTTATTGTTTTAGTGGTTTGTCAGCTAGGATAATTTCGCAAACAATGGACAAAAGAAGACCCGTAACTCGATTAATTTTAGTTAAATACAATGCGCGCATGCCGTTTTTTAGCCCTTATATACACCAATGAGGTGTACAAATTTGGGAGGAATCGCTTAAAACGCGCGCTTAACTTCGTCATTTGAATGTGTGGATGTGACTCAAAATTCCTCCAGCTGAAAATAGGCTTTGAATATTTCGCGGGGTTTCTCTCAATTTTTGAAGTTTCTCCGCCCACTCTGATTGTAAAGATAATCCTGTTACTGTTAACCAATAACATTGCGCCTGGCGGCTGGCCAGGTGCGAAAGAAAAGATCGAATCTCAGATGTTTTTAGTAAAATAAGTTGAATGTACATGGTCGAAGATGCCCGCAAACGAAAGTCTAAAACGTACTGCGCCAAGCAAAATTACTGCGCGATCGGCGAAGAAGCAGAAGAGGAATGCTGGCAATATTTTTGCTCCGCCAGAGGCAGAGGATAATTCTCTAACTTCAGAGTTGTCTGGAGAAAGCTTTGGCCACTGCTTTTCCTGGTTAAAGTATGAGCGCTTGTCACTCTCGGATAAAGATTTCTTTCTCTCCTCTGAGAACATAGCTTTGTCACCTTTATTCTTTCCGGTGACTGGTTTCTTCCGATGAGCCTTACAGAAAGCGCTTTTGTTCCTTTTACCAATCTTTGGCTTATCAGTCGGCATTTTCAATGGAAAGAAAAAGAAAGTATAGCGGAGAGACTGTACTCGGCTTTCGAAGATGAAAATACACTCTGCATAATCTGATACAAATGAGCTGTCATTCATCCGCTATTAATAATAACAGACTTTCCCGCCACAGACAGACAGTTTGGAAGCGTTTTACTAGATAACTCATTCAATATTCAATATTTTTGAATAAAATTTGCGCCAGATGATAGACCTAACAGTAAGCTCATATGTAAAATATCATTTTCTGAGATTTTTGACCTTCTGGGGTATCCTGTAACCTTAAAGTGCCTATCACCTCTACAGGGACTTCATATATTTATGATATTTGGAACATTCTGAGAAGAAATGTAATATATCTTCTCAGACAAAACTTAATCTTCATGGACTTTTTCACTCTCAAAGTTACCGGATATGACGTCAACCAGAACTTGCAAACCAGTTTTCTTTTGTTTCAATTTCACAAGTAGTTCTGGTTGACGTCATATCCGGTAACTTTGACAGCGAGAAAGTCCAATGAAGATGAAGTTTTTGTCTGAGAAGATATATTACATTTCTTCTCAGAATGTTCAAGATATCTTAAATATATTAAATACCTGTAGAGATGATAGGCACTTTAATTTCAAAAGTTGTTATTTTTGTATTAAAATATTAAGAGAATGCAAATTAGCTTGTGTTGACTTGCGTGACCGGTCAAACGACGACACAAGGTGACGTAAAACTTGAGCATGCTCACATTAGTTGCATTTATATAATATTTTTACTTTATTACAGTGTTTTTGTCAACTGAAATACAAATAACAAAATGCTGTTTTATGAATTTTAAATCATTTAAACTAAACCGTCGTTTATAAGCGAGGAAATCGTATAAAGAGAGGATGAAGAATCACTTTGAAAAGCGTGAGAACGATTTTATGTGTCGAAATATAAACTAAAGGCAAAGCGATTTATTACTTTTAAAGCGTTGTTAGGTTAACTGGAGTACCAACAGAGTAAGTCATCCTAGAATAATTAAACTAAACCCTCGTTTATAAGCGAGGAAATCGTAAGAAGATAGAATGAGAATCTTTTCGAGAAGTCATGAAAAGAACGATTTTAATTGTCGAAATATAAAGGCAAAGCGATTTATTACTTTGAAAGCGTTGCGACGCTTTCTGTTACTAAACGTGATATTTGAATACTTATCCTCGGTGCACGTGCAGGAGACAAAAGAGAAACTCATTAGGGGTCATTAAGGATTTGCGCGATTAGGCGAGGTCATTAGCAGTGTTACCATAGAAGGAATATATGGCGAGTCGTGTATTAAAATAAGATATCTATTTATTGATTGATTGATTCAAACATATACATATAAAACGTTTTAGTGAGGTCTGCTTCTTAGATTATATTTAGGTGTTTTCATTTTAAAAGTAGCATGATAGTCTTTAATTTCTCGTCCTCTGACGATAATTGTGACACATCTTCTTTTGTCATAGGTAAATATTTTTTACCTAGTCATCATTAGATGGTTTTCATACTCTTCTCTTTCACCCAGGGACATCTTTGCCAAGTCGCTTTCTTTCCACTCCGAAGAGCTTTCCCAGTTATGAAAGAAATTATGTTTAAGTGTTCAACTTTTGGAGGCGGTGTTATAAAATAAGAGAAACAGGAGGAGGAAAGGGCTCGGAGCCTGGATCTGGGGGCTCGCCGGAGCTCGGAACCAGGAGCCAAGAGCTCGGAACTACGAGCCAACAGCTCGGAGCCAGGACCCAGGGGCTCGGAGCTCGCAGCCAGGGGCTCGGAGCTAGGTGCCACGAGCTCGGAGCTTGGACCCGGGGGGTTCGAAGTTGGGACCCAGGGGCTTGGAGCCAGGAGCCGGGGGCTCGGAGCCGCGAGCCTCGGAGCCAGGAACCGGGGACTCGGAGCCAAGAGCCAAGGGCTCGGAGCTCGGTGGCAAGGGCTCGGCGCTGTGAGCCGAGGGCTCGGAGCCAGGAGCCGCAGGAGCCGTGGGCTCGGAGCCAAGGGTCAAGGGCACGGAACTGGGAGCCGAGGGATCGGAGTTGTGAGCCGAGCGCTCGGAGTTATGACCCTGAGGCTCGGAGCGAGGAGCCAATCCCCCAGGCTACAGCAATCACCCCTGAGATAACCTCCAAACATCCCTGGGGTACCGCAATCACAATTGGGGTACCCCCAAACATCCCTTGGATACCTCAATCACCTCTGGGGTAACCCCCAATCGCCCCTGGGGTAACCCCGATCATACCAGGGATACCCCAAACACCCCTGGGATAACAAACAATCACCCCAGGGGTGTTTGGGGATTACCCATGGGGTATTTGGGGTTACCCCAGGGAGGTTTAGGGGTTACCCTTGTGGTGATTGGGGGTACCCCAGGGGTGATTAGAGGTAGCCCAGTGGTGTTTGGGGGTTACCCCAGCGGTGATTGCGGTATCCCAGGGATGTATGCGGGTTACCCCAAGGGTGATTGCTGTATCCCTGGGAGTGTTTTGGGTTACCCCAGGGGTGTTTGGAAGTTACCCCTGGGGTATTGACTCCTGGCTCCGAGCCCTCGGCTCCCAACTCCGAGCCCTCGGATCCCAGCTCCGAGACCTTGGATCCCAGCTCCGAGCCCTTGGCCCCTGGATCCGAGCCCCGGCTGCTGGTTCCGAGCTCCTGGCTCCGAGTTCCGAGCCATTGGCTCCTGGTTCCGAGCCCTTGGCACCAAGCTCCAAGCCCTTGGTTCCTGGCTCCATGCCCCCAGCTCCTGGCTCGAAGCCCTTGGCACCAAGCTCCGAGCCCTTGGCTCCTGGCTCCAAGCCCCCGGCTCCTGGCTCTAAGCCCCCGGCTCCTGGCTCCTAGCCCTCGGCTCACAGCTCCGAGCCCTTGACTCCTGGATCCGAGCCCCCGGCTGCTGGCTCCGAGCATTCGGCTCACAGCTCACAGCCCTCGGCTCCGAGCCCTTGGCTCCTGGCTCCGAGCCCCCGGCTCCTGGCTCGGAGTTCCCAGCTCCGAGCTCTTGGCTCCTAGCTCCGAGCCCAGGCTCCGAGCTCTTGGCTCCTAACTCCGAGCCCCAGCTCCGAGCTCCGGTTCGGAGTGAAAAGAAAGCGACTTGGTAAATATGTCCCCGGGTGAAAGAGTAGAGTATGAAAACCATCTAATGATGAATAGATAAAAAATATTTAGCTATGACAAAAGAAGATGTGTCCCAATTATCGTCAGAGGACAAAAAATTAAAGATTATCATGCTACTTTTAAAATAAAAACATCTAAATATAACCTAAGAAGCAGACCTTACTAAAACTTTTCACATGTATACGTTTGAATCAATAAATAAATTTATTTTTTTATTTGTCGTGAGCGGGCGGAATCCTAGGCTTTCCTAGCTGGCAGTTTTTTACGATATCTGACCACGGTCCAAAAAGTTGGGTTTTTTGCATTCTGTCATTTAAATTTGATCGATTTTCATAACTATTTCGCTTGCCACAGAAAAAATATATTCAACAGAGAGCTATGGGGATGCAAATGAGTTTTATTATCCAGATGGTTTTGACAATTTCATGTGTAAACAGCGAATTTTAAAAGAAACGCTGGGAAAACTGTGACAAAGCAAAATTTACGAGCGATATTTGTATAGGTAATAGCATGGTTTCGAGTGCAATTTGGAAAAAACATACACAAGTGAGTTTTTCAAAGACTATCAAAATTGCACGAGTCCGAAGGACGAGTGCTACTTGAGGTCTTTGAAAAACTCACGAGTGCGTGTTTTTTCAAAATTGCACTCGAAACCATGCTATTACTTATTAATAATATACATGAAAATGTTAGACAAAATCTGCTTCCAGCTACGAAGTTACATACCACTCATTGCTTCACTTCTCGAAGCTTTAATGGTTGAAAACTGCTTCATTTTGTTCACTAAATACGTCAAACGTTTTACTCATAGCATCTAACCTCTTCTAGTCTTCTTGTAGGAACTTTTATGACAACACTAAAGCAAAATTCACTCTGTATTTCATCGCAATGTTCTTCGACAACTTTATGTTTTGGTCGCCATATTGGATTTTCTCGTGAAGGAAAAACCATCCTTCAAAATCCGCATAGGCATTTCATTGGCTTTCCGGTAGATTCCGGTTGTTTATTAGCCAATCAGAATGCTTAATACTCATTGAAATTTGCACTGTATTACACCTTTTCTGCACTGTATTACATTGAAATTGCACTCCTCTCGACCAATCAGGATGCAGTAATTTTGTCATGTATATTATTAACTGATTCCTGTCCGGGGGCTTCCCCAGAGGTGAATAAAATCGTCTGGCGTTAGCCAGAATAAAATACTAAAGACCAATTCGGACAAGAAAGAGTTAAAGAGATAGTTTATAACTCATTCCTGTCCGGGGGCTTCCCCAGAGGTGAATAAAATCGTCTGGCGTTAGCCAGAATAAAATACTAAAGACCAATTCGGACAAGAAAGAGTTAATAAAGAAAACAGTTTAAAACGGTAGGGAAAACATACATAAACTTGTGAACACAGTATTTTGAGTCACTAAATGAAACAATATAGAAGTATATATAAAAAAATCATGCCACAAGATTAAGATAGAAAAGCTGAAACCTTTTGACACTAAACTGTCTTTCTTCTGTTACCAACCGCTATACTCAAAAAAACCGCTACAAGTCTTTGCCTTTTAGTCAAATATTTTCCACATGCCAACCTCATTGTCTCATGTCCTTGAAACTTGAAATTACAAATGGTTTACTACAAGCGTTTTCGTCTTCAAACTCGAGGACCACAACTTTTCAATTTTCATGCAGTCAGCCAAATATTGAAAACGACTTTCCAAGCGAACAGCCAAAAACGAGTAAGCGATGAAGAAGAACGACAAAGAATCGTTATCAACTAAACTTTAAAAACACCTGGACTGCATTTTTACTTCCCCTCGTAACTAGATCTTCAAGTTTTGAATGTTTTTTTTATCACAACAAGAGGTTCCAAGCTTCCCTGTAAAACTGCATGTCGGCCAAAGTTTATCCTTCGACAGTAAACAACTGACTTTTGAATATCACGTGAACGACATCTCGATTACGCAACTTAATTCAATTATAATTAATTTAATTTATCTAATTATGTAACAAAAAAATAAATACGTTATTTACCGTTTTGGTCGGTTCGCATAGAAAAATATTTCGAATATATAGAATATCGGTCTAAAAAATATCCCTCGGTCTGCGGCCTCGGGCCTTTTTTAAGACCTTGGGCAAATATTTTTCTATATGGACCTCCCAGCCGGTAAATAACATATATATCTTATTTTAATACACGACTCGCCAAATATTCTTTCTATGGTAACACTGCTAATGACCTCGCCTAATCGCGTAATTTCCTTAATGATCCCTAATGAGTTTCTCTTTTGTCTCCTGCGCGTGCACTGAGGAAAAATATTCAAATATCACACTTAGTAACAGAAAGCGTAGCAACGCTTTCAAAGTAACAAAATCGCTTTCCCATTATATTTCGACATTTAAAATTGTTCTTTTCATGACTTCTCGAAGTGATTCTCATTCTATCTTCTTACGATTTCCTCGCTTATAAACGAGGGTTTAGTTAGCAGTGATTCTAGGATGACTTACTCTGTCGGTACTCCTAACAACGCTTTCAAAGTAATAAATCGCTTTGCCTTTAGTTTATATTTCGACACTTAAAATCGTTCTCACGCTTTTCAAAGTGATTCTTCATTCTCTCGTTCTACGATTTCATCGCTTATAAACAACGGTTTAGTTAGCAATGATTCTAGGAAGACTTATTCTGTTTGAATATTTAGATTCTAAACTAATATGATATTCATGAATGCTATTAATTCAAGTCTATACCTTATCTTTGCCAATTCAGACATTTAGGCTGTTCAAAACTCTCTATATTCCACAGACAATGCAAGTTTTAAGATAAAAATATAAATTGTCTCTAACAATTTCTATTTAGTTCCTTGGAAAGAACGCTAATTTTGTTAAAGTTTACTGTACGCATCTTTAATTCCTTGCAAAGAACGTGAGTCATGCTTGAGTCATGCGTGAGTCACGGTGCGCGAGTCACGGTGCATATTAATGAGGTGGCATCCCTTTGGACGGTATATGGGGGGGGGGGGGGGGGTATCTACTTCGGCAAGATTTTTTTAAACAAAATGAAATAATAATAATTTTACTTATAGTTAAGGTTCTTAACGTTTTTAGAAAGCAGTATGTCATAAAAAAAGAACAAGAGTTAGTACAATTTAACCACCAAATAGATTACTGTTTAACTCTTTTAAAGTTTTCATAGCATAATAGGTTTCTTAATATTTTGGAAAACATTATAATATACAATTATTGGATGAGGTTGAGCATGATATCAAGAATTATCAAGGCCGAGGTTTGTGTTATTTGCCGAAGCCGAAGGCTGAGGCGGATAACACAAACAGAGGCCTTGATAATTCTTGATATCATGCGATAACCGAATTCAATAATTGTTTTATTATACAATTATAAATGTAGAAGCCTTTAGAAAGTTTTTTTACAAAGTTAGGTAAAAATAGTAAATATTCATACCGTCTTCAGTTCGAGGTTCCCTAACTTTTTTTGCTTTCAAATACAATTTTCTCTTTCAAACACTGCTTTAAACTCTAACAGCTGTATGTGTAGCTCGCTTGTTTTTTCTTGGTGGTTTTAGCGTCAACAAAACGTGTCAAATCCGCCGGATTAATCCGCTTCTGATCTTCACTCCTAAGGGCGGCCGCCATGTTTGTTTTGTTCTAACCGCTGGCCAGCGCGTCATAGCTACAGATAATTTTTGATATTTTGTAGGTGGCAAGACATCAAGAATTATCTGTAGGTTTTTAGCCAATCACAGTCGAGATTGTATCAGATTGTATAATAATAACAATTATTATTCATTTTTAAACTCTTCATTTGGTTGATCAGAA
Organism: Corallium rubrum; assembly: GCA_964035015.1. Classification (NCBI taxonomy): domain Eukaryota; kingdom Metazoa; phylum Cnidaria; class Anthozoa; order Scleralcyonacea; family Coralliidae; genus Corallium; species Corallium rubrum. The sequence goes on from OZ035997.1 coordinate 16,846,242, forward strand.
ACGTAGTGGGAATTCCAAATTTTTGCATTATATATTATAGAAAAATTATGAAGATATTATATCGAAATATTTTACCTGTGCTAACGCTGTTATTCAGCGACTTGCTTGTTGGTCTGATTGAGCTCCATGTCTTTGGAGTAATATATGCCAAGGTTGGGTAAAAAACAGTCGACTTTTTTTTACTGACTAAAACATAACGCTAATCATTAGTATTATTAAAGGAACAGCACTCTGGAGATAAAAAAACCATGATTTTATATAACATGCTACTCCGATCAGCCAATGATGCACAGTGAGAAAATATTGGAAGTATCATAATTTAGGATTTGGATACTGCTATAGATAGACATAATTAAGATCTTTTATTATGACTATGTAAATGCACAGCGTTATAGTTTAGCTTTAATTAAATCCTTTGTAAGATGTTAGTTTTGCGGTATTTTTTACAACGAATTAAAAATTTCAAACGAGTGTTTATATAGATTGATAATCGCACAGTAAAATACATCCAACCTTACCATATTTCAAACTATATGTAGAATACATAAAACATTTATATTACAAAAATCTTCAAAATGGAAGCAAATTTTCTTACAATTTTAGCTGACAATCACTTAATTTGAAAAGTTGTTATTTTTGTATTAAAATATTAAGAGATGCAAATTAGCTTGTGTTGACTTGCGTGACACCGGTCAAACGACGACACAAGTTGACTGAAGGATTAGTCGCAACGTAAAACTTGAGCATGTTCAAATTAATTGTATTTATATAATATTTTGACTTTATTACAGTGTTTTTGTCAACTGAAATACAAATAACAAAGTGATGTTTTATGAATTTTAAATCATTTTGTAATTTCGAGTAGTTAATTTTAACTTTTTTAGTCTCCTATTTCAATTATCTCAGACTGTACATATTAGAAACTGGAAGACAGTTGCGGCAAATAGTGTTGCCGTCCTATTATTTGACTTACTCCAACGCATTTTATTCTTATCACGTTTACTCGGATTAGTAATTTTTTTTAAAGCGTTTGAACGTTGAATGCCAAACTCCATCTGACAAATGTATCCGGATGTACATAAAAATGAAATGCGTTGAAATGCGTTGTGAATCATTAATGCATAGAAATCTATATGCTACTACTAATTTTTCTTCAAATAAATACCAGAATATAGTATTATAGTATACCTGATTTTTCGACACGTAATTGAACCATATTGCGCAGATCATGATATCCTTCTCTTCGTATTTCCAGGCTATAAAATCCACTGTCCTCAACTACCACATATTTTATTACAAACGTTATGGTGCTATTTGTTTTTCTCAGCGCTATCCTAGTTACAAAATTACGGTTTTTACTATATGTGTAAACATTTCCTTTTGTGTCCATGGATAATAATAAAGACGTTTTCTTTATTGCGGTAGAGATGCGGCGAAAAACAATCATCCCAGTTATTGCACTTGGTTTAGTTTTGCAATAAGTCCATTTTAGTAAAACATCTTCTCCTTCAACGACATGAAATGAATGTCGAGGTTGTCCAATTATTTTTTGATTTTTAATTGTTCCATCGCAATTACCTACAGAAATTAGTACATTGGTACAATTAGTACGGTCTATCATTTCACAAACTTTTATGGAACGAACGAACGAACGAACGAACGAACGAACGAACGAACGAACGAACGAACGAACGAACGAACGAACGAACGAACGAACGAACGAACGAACGAACGAACGAACGAACGAACGAACGAACGAACGAACGAACGAACGAACGAACGAACGAACGAACGAACGAACGAACGAACGAACGAACGAACGAACGAACGAACGAACGAACGAACGAACGAACGAACGAACGAACGAACGAACGAACGAACGAACGAACGAACGAACGAACGAACGAACGAACCAAACAAACAAACGCGTGCTCGCGCGCGCGGGCGAGCGAGCGAACGAACGAACGAACGAACGAACGAACGAACGAACGAACGAACGAACGAACGAACGAACGAACGAACGAACGAACGAACGAACGAACGAACGAACGAACGAACGAACGAACGAACGAACGAACGAACGAACGAACGAACGAACGAACGAACGAACGAACGAACGAACGAACGAACAACGAACGAACGAACGAACGAACGAACGAACGAACGAACGAACGAACGAACGAACGAACGAACGAACGAACGAACGAACGAACGAACGAACAAACAAACAAACAAACAAACAAACAAACAAACAAACAAACAAACAAACAAAACGCGCGCGCGCGCCGAGCGAGCGAGCGAACGAACGAACGAACGAACGAACGAACGAACGAACGAACGAACGAACGAACGAACGAACGAACGAACGAACGAACGAACGAACGAACGAACGAACGAACGAACGAACGAACGAACGAACGAACGAACGAACGAACGAACGAACGAACGAACGAACGAACGAACGAACGAACGAACGAACGAACGAACGAACGAACGAACGAACGAACGAACGAACGAACGAACGAACGAACGAACGAACGAACGAACGAACGAACGAACGAACGAACGAACGAACGAACGAACGAACGAACGAACGAACGAACGAACAAACAAACAAACAAACAAACGCGTGCTCGCGCGCGCGGGCGAGCGAGCGAGCGAACGAACGAACGAACGAACGAACGAACGAACGAACGAACGAACGAACGAACGAACGAACGAACGAACGAACGAACGAACGAACGAACGAACGAACGAACGAACGAACGAACGAACGAACGAACGAACGAACGAACGAACAAACAAACAAACAAACAAACAAACGCGTGCTCGCGCGCGCGGGCGAGCGAGCGAGCAAACAAACAAACAAACAAACAAACAAACAAACAAACAAACAAACAAACAAACAAACAAACAAACAAACAAACAAACAAACAAACAAACAAACAAACAAACAAACAAACGCGTGCTCGCGCGCGCGGGCGAACGAGCGAGCGAACGAACGAACGAACGAACGAACGAACGAACGAACGAACGAACGAACGAACGAACGAACGAACGAACGAACGAACGAACGAACGAACGAACGAACGAACGAACGAACGAACGAACAAATAATACTTTGCAGTAACGCTGTACATGTGCATGTACAACCTTCCATATCATACGAATGCTGAATTCAAAATACTAGATGGGTCTATTTTACATGCTCATCAGACAGCATGCACTAATTTCATCTTTTTATGGTTGACGTCAATCATTCATTTTTTAATATTGGACGATTGACGTCATTTTTTCAACATTTCCAAATTTGGACAACTTAAGTTTGTTATAAAAAATTCGCCGGGAGAAGTCGGTCAATCAGAAACGGGAACATGGCGTAGAATTCCCGTTGCTGAGCGGTCTTCAAAATATTTCCGATAGGTTAGTTGTATGGTCTGCCTGATTCTCTTCTGTGATTGGCTATTCGTGTGCCTCCTCACAGAATCCTCGAAGTTCACCTCGTATTCAGAATGGCGGTGACAGGGCAGAGCGTGTGCTCATTTGGACTCTTTTGAAACTACACCTTACATTCTATTCACTATTAAAGACTATCAGAGAAATCACAGCCCGACATATTCCAAATGGTACCTTCGTAAAATCAACCATTGTTGACTCATAGCTGTCGTTTAAAGATCCTCGATAGTGCACTGATGATCGTACACATGGAGTCAAATCGTAACATGATTGTTTTCTGGCCTGAAAAACCGCAAAAAGCCCGCCGGATTACTTGAGCTTAGCTGCATAATTTGTTTTATTTATACTTTCATTTCCAGGTGGTACCTATTACAAAAACGACAAGCCTTGTACGTTACGGGCGCTTTGGGCATTTACGACAACCAAATTCAGTCAAACTTTGTGGTTCTTACTTGCCGTTAAATACTATTAAGTTCCCAGATGTGACTTAGCATTCTACACAATGATAAATATTTCAATGAATATAGAAACGCTGTGCATGAACAACATTTAATTGTACCAACAATGTAACGTTAGGGGGGCAGTACGACTGCCAATTTCTAGGGAGTCCGGGGGTATGCTCCCCCGGAAGAGTTTTGAAATTTGAGTCTCTGAAATGGCATTTCCCGCGATCTGACATCATATTTGAGCAACATTTTGGACATTTTAAAACATATTTCTTAAGACACATTCTCTCATTTTTACAAAAGATTTTGTTTTTTGCCTAAAATAACAGTATTACATATTTACAAAGACAACTACAGTCATTTGCAACTCACTTGTCCCTTTTCACCATAATGTTCAGAAGTTCGTTACGAAGTTCGAAGTTCGTTTTGAACTACGCAATTGATTGCCGGATACTAGGAACCAAGAAGGCAAGAAGTCACGAATCAAATGCGTAGTTTGAAACAAGCTTTGAACTTCCCAACGCACTTGCGAACTTTGGAACGCACTTCCAAACCTTTTAGTGAGTCGCACTAAATAACTCTAAAATAACAGTTACTCTTACGGGATAAAGCGCGAACCCAACGTGAAAACTCATTGTCACTGAGAATTATGATATTAAATGACTAGTTTAGTATCCCCGGAGAGGGGGCAGTTTCCCCTGCTGCCCCCCTCCCCCCCTCCCGCTATCTACGGCCCTGAGTTGTATAGCTTTTTAAAAAAAAAAAAGGCGGAATAAAATAAAATGATTGCAAACGTGTTTATAAGTTATTGAACTATAAAACTATTATACGTTTTAAAAATTACAGTGTTCTAAATTACAATTTACAGTTTCCAGTCATTGTTTAATTCTTACTGAATTCCTAACTCAAAGTGAGACTTCCAAGAAGAAACCCTATTTTTAGATTGCCTATTACATGTAAATGTATACAATGTATATATTAACATGCAATTACCTTTAAAAAAGAACGGATTTTTTAAACAATTCCATACAGTATAAAACTAAATACATATATACAAATACCCAACAGTCCCCATTATTTCTAATTCTGTTATATTACACGTTCGATTTATCAAGTTGAAACAATAAAATTACTGTGAAATTAAATGTTTACACCTAATCATACAAGCACTTGTAGCACAAGGACACACAACTTGCAGCACTTATGGCTATCAATTTTTAGCGTTTGCTCTTTGTTTAAATCTTGGTAGCTTAGTGGTTAGGACTTCTGACAGCCACGTGTCTTAGTGAATAGTGAGTTTTATCTTGACGACGGCCTAGTGCCAATTCTTTGTAGCATATTATACTGTTTGTTATATTACATTGTTTCGTGATATTTTTCACGTAATCTGTATTTCGTAACAACAAAAATTGTTACTCTAAAAACAACTCGTCATAAAAAACCAAAAATACCTAATCGCTAAGCTGTAAACGGAAGCGTTATACTACATGCAGTATGGATGTATACTTATTCATCACTATTATACGTGCAGGAATTATCAACATCAAGCCTATGATGTATTATGACATTTGATTGTAAAGAAACACTTAGCTTAATAACGTATATAATATGGCTTTGTTGACCAGAATGCATCTCTTAGCAAAGTTATATTACTAAGAAACTAGCGTAATGACTTACCAGCGTGGATTCCATTGGTAAACATAAAAGTGAAAGCCAGCACTGTATAGTGCAAGTCAGAAGCTATCATGACTGATATTTGCGAACACAATATTACATTTGTAAAGAAGCTGATGGTCTTTGATGCAAAACCCCATGAAAAGATATAGTAAAAAATGTTGTTATACAGATTGAGTTGGAGTGTTAGCAATCAATACTCAATTTCAAAGAAAATTGATTAGTTCTAAGAATCCAAGTTCGCGGAATTAATGTTTTGAATGTTGAAAGTTTGAGAAAAGAAATCAAAATTGTAAATTATTGTAACATAAAACTAAATAAACAATTATATAAATGAACTATTTTCTAGCTTGTGTTCGCCAGTTTTATATTTGGTTAAAAATATCTGTTAGTTATAAACAATATTTAGTGTAATAAATCTGTCGGGTTTTTCCAATTCACTGCTTTTTATAAATTATAGAGAAAACAGAACAAAAGGCACAACCATGGGGCGTATTTGTTAAAAGAGAAACCAAAACTAAATAAATATGATAGACGTCGTATATAGTAGTAGTAGCTTTAATGAAATTAAACTGTAAATAAATTGCATTGTGGTCACTAAGAGTCCTTGTAACGCCCAGTATCCTACCAGGTAGGTTACATACCACATAACATAACATAACATAAAAAGACAGGTTCAACTCAGACCGAAGCGTTTAAATCTTTCGTTCTATATAATCACTGTTCAGTACATGTCTCATAATATTTACTGCCGAACATACAATAATCTTTTTAATTTCTAGGCATAACTGTCTGGATAATTGTTCCTGAATTTCAGGTATTCCTTTTAGTTCGTCTTCTAAACTCTTCGATTATCCAAGTCACACCAGCTACAATTGGTATTATTTTCCAATTACGCCAACCACGAGCGCGCCGCTTACCGGCTTATTTCCATAGCCAGTTTCACATACTTAGTTCGTTTTCCTTCTAGCTTCTTTTTCAAGTTCTCGTCCAAGCATATTCCTATATTTCTACGATGGTTCCTTCCATCGTCCGTTTATTATCAAACACTATATCTGGTCTCGTATGTTCTAAAGAACGACCTGTACTAATTAAAGTATGATCCCATAACATCATCCATTCGTCATTCTCCAAAACGCGTTGTACAGCAGCTTGTCTTTCCCACCAACGATGTTGTTCCTTTAATAATCCAAGGCCCCGACAAGCTTTAATATAGATAGCTCTTGCACAATCGTCGTGCATCTGTTTAATCGCAGATCCCAACAATCCTTTACACAAACCAATCAGATGTGCAATGTTATCTTTCGGTTCACCACAAAGCCGACACTTATCTACAACATCCTGTATTCCAATTGCTTTTTGGTAGTTTCTAGTCCACATTACACCATCTTGAAAGGCCATTAATGTTGCTTCTGTGTTTGACGCAATCTATCCATCCTTCAGCCACAGCCAACTTTCTTTCACCGCATTTTGATCTGGCATATTTTTCCAGAGTTGTCCTTGAAGACTTTTTCCGTTCAGTGTTTCCATTCGTTTAATCCTTACTTTCTTCTTTATAACATTGCTTGTCTTCTTCGATTTAATCACTTCGTTATTTATGGTGAGGCAACCATCATCTGTTACAGTCGACCCCGTATATTGGTTTGGTATCGTCACTGCATCCTTCATTCTAGTTCCTGCCCATTTATTCATTTCATGCTCTTTAACACTCTTCCGATAAATTTACTATCACTGATACTTGTATAAATAGCCATCCCTACGCTAATTCGGCCGTGCGCTTCTACAATATTTAACAAGCCTCGTCCACCTTGATCTTGACTTAAATATAGTCTCTCGGTAGCAGCTCGTGGATGGAGGCACTGAGCCATATGCATCACTTTCCTTCCTGTTGTATCAAGTTCTTCCAATTCTTGCCTAGTCCACTTGATCACTCCAAATTAATAGATTAATTTTGCAACTACAAGCTCATTGTATATTATGAATGATATTGGGCATTTCACTCGATTACATAGCATGTTCTAAGGATTTAGGGTGAAGGAAAATTCGAGTGTAGAATATATACATTTTAAGACCAAACCGGGAGCAGTTGCGAAAAAATGCAACTACACAGGCCCTCCGGCAGGAATTGAACCCACGACCTTGCGATTCTAGTGCAATGCTCTGACCACTGAGCCACGGAGGCCGTTGCCGAGAGCTTGATCGCGAGTTCTGTATATATAATAAGGTGGTAATGCCAGATTTCCAAACAACTTTGCAGATTTTCTTAAATTCTCCCTTTAGTCTATATTTAATTTGGTTGTCTTCAATGCTAGTTTCCTGTATAAATCCCAGATATGGATGGTTTACACCAGCTCCAAGGTACTCGATAACCACTCCAACATCCAATATCATGTGTTCGCTTCTTTCAACTGTTTTACCACGTTTAAAATGTTGTATTGCACACTTATCCAGCCCCAGTTCAAGTCGTATAGTGCTTAGCATGTTCGTCGTCTTATTTAGCATCGTTTTTAAGTTGGACGATAACGTTGCGTAGAGTTTCATATCATCCATGAATAATAACCATTTATCATCATCTTCTGTAACGCTCTACCGGCTTCTTTGAGGTCCAAACATGTATCCTAATTTCATTTTCCTTAGTTGAAGGTAACTGGAATTATGCAGATGCAAAATAAGAATGGACTCAGCGAATCTCCTCGAAAAATTCCCGGTTGTATCTTAACTTTTTCTGAGTAGCAGTAGCAGTAGCAGTAGCAGTAGCAGTAGCAGTAGCAGTAGCAGTAGCAGTAGCAGTAGCAGTAGCAGTAGCAGTAGCAGTAGCAGTAGCAGTAGCAGTAGCAGTAGCAGTAGCAGTAGCAGTAGCAGTAGCAGTAGCAGTAGCAGTAGCAGTAGCAGTAGCAGTAGCAGTAGCAGTACACTGTAAAAACTGACTGGTTAAACAACCAATGTTTTTGGTTGCGACCATTATGAAATGGTTATTTAACCAATGATTAATTGGTTAGTTAACCATAACCATATTGAAATTGATCAAAATGACCATTTATGAATTGGTTATAGTTCGCGCAACCATTGTGAAATGGTTATTTTAACCAAATGGTAATTGGTTAGTTATTTGTAACCAATGTAAATTGGTCATTAAGACCAATTATAATTGGTTGTGTAAAATGGTCATTGCGACCAATTATTAATTGGTCAGAATATAAATATTATAAAATGCTTCTTTTAACCGATTATCAATTGGTTACCCTGCTACAACCAATGTAAATTGGTTGTTATGACCATGCACTTATCAATTGGTTGTGTAAAATGGTCATTATCCACCAATTATTAATTGGTTATTTGAAAGCGATATGAAATAATATTATGATATAAAAACTAGGAGAGCGGTTCGGACCACGAGAGCAAGGAGTAGTCGTATTTAGTCACTCCGAGATTCGTTTCAATCCTTTCTGAAGAGTCGAAAAGGCCTGCCAGAAATCACAGTAACTTATTTCGGCTATATACACGACGTGAATTGAAATCTCAGCTTGATTCGGTAGACGAGAAGTAATCGAAGTGTTTTGTTTTAAGCATTTTTATTCATCAAGCCACATTTACACGGAGCGAACTTATCGCATATCGGGTTGCGGTCGTGATCGATTTATTGATTAGTATTAACTGAATAAATCGAGTGGTTACACTACGAAAACCATTGCGAGCGCGATAGCTCTCGATCGAAATCCGGATAATGTGGCTTCGTGTATTAAAAGACGTGTAAAATCGGATTATACAGTTGATTCTTAACAATCTGGCACCGGCATCTGACTTAAAGCCATGCATTTACTGTTTACATGAATTACTCTATCCTCTTTCCCTAATGAATGGAAAATGGCTAGAGTAACACCTCTCTATAAAAATGGCCATCGAAATATACCAGGAAACTACCGGCCAATTTCAATTTTGCCTGCCATTAGCAAGATCATGGAACGAATTCTGTATGATCAACTGTACAATTATTTAACTGAATTTGGACTGCTAAGTAATTCCCAATTTGGTTTTCGTAAATCTCACTCTACAGCTACAGCATTACTGGACTGGACTAATGACTGGTATGTGAATTTAGACAGAAAAATGTTTAACCTAGTAGTTTTCATTGACTTGAAAAAAGCATTTGATACAGTTGATCATCAAATTCTATTGAAAAAGTTGGAGCTCTATGGAATAAAAGGACAGGCTCTTTCCTTGCTAAAATCATATCTCACAGATCGAAGCCAGAAGTGCCAAATTAATGGATTTGTCTCATCAGAACGTTTGATTAGATGTGGCGTACCACAAGGTTCTATCTTAGGACCACTTTTATTTTTATTATATATCAATGACCTACCTCAGTGTCTTAATAATACAAAACCTAGGCTATTTGCTGATGACACAAATCTCACAGCTTCTGGAGACTCGATAACTGATATTGAAATTGCAGTAAATTCTGATTTAGAAAACCTTAGGAAATGGTTGATGGTCAATAAACTTAGCTTAAATGTAGCTAAAACTGAGTTTATATTAATTGGCTCAAAACCAAAAATAAAATGTACTTTAAATGCTCCCCCAAATATTGTCATTGAAAATAAATCAATTAAACAAGTTTATGAATGCAAAACGCTTGGAGTAACAATTGACCAGCATTTGTCTTGGAGGAGTAATACTGAAAATATTTGCATAAAAATAACAGCAGGAATTTCTGCTCTCCGTCGTATCAAACCTTTTGTTGATAAAGATACACTTATTTCCATATATAATGCTATTGTTCGCCCATACTTCGATTATTGTTGTGAAGTATGGGATGTGTTTGGCGAGACACAATCAAAACGACTACAAAAACTACAAAATAGAGCTGCTCGAATTATCACGAACACGAGCAACGATATTGATCATTCTATTGCTTTACATGCCTTGGGCTGGGAGCCACTAAAGATGATGAGAAAAAAGCAAAAGCCAAAATGATGTTTAAAATTTTAAATAGAACGGGTCCTGAGTCACTCACTGACCTTTTTACTTATAAAAGCGAGATGACAAACTATAAACTTCGTGACATTTCAAGTAGTCTTTGTTTACCACTACCACGAACTAATAATATGAAAAATAGTTTCATGTATGATGGTGCTCATCTATGGAACTCTATTCCAAAAGAGGTTAGGGAGAGCAAATCCCTTTCATGTTTTCAAAAGAAAATTGCTACTCACATTTTTCAATCGTGAAAATATTAACCTTGTAAATAGATTACCCATTAATTATATATTTCCTATTTTGACACTATATCTCATATTTTGTAGATAACTTTAAACATTGTACTATTTTGACACTATACTTCATATTTTGTAGATAATTTTAAACATTGTACTATTTTGACACTATACTGTATTTCGTATTTTGTAAATAACTTTTGAAATATTTAATTATTTGAAAGTTTTCATGGCAATAAGGTAGCGTAAATGAGTTTTGTGGAAGCACCACGTAAAATATTTAGCAAAGAAATATTTTGCGTGGTGTTTCCGCAGAGCTTATTTATATAACTTTAAATATTATACTTATGTAATTTCTTCTTACACGCCCCCTGTGGAAATCAGCTTCGGTTGACGGGGTTAGCGTGGCTAAATAAAGTTCTTCTATCTTCTATTTACTGTTTACATGAATAAAGTTAATAAAATGCATCATACAAATCGGCACTCATGGGACAGGTTGCTTCAAAACTCGATTGCTACCGAAGAAGAGTGTTACGAAATAAATAAAGTTAGTGCAGCACCAAAGGGACAAAATATCAAACGTTCGTCAAGCTTGAATATCAAGCGGATCAATTGCTTCAATACTCAAGCAATCACACAAGACTATTAATTAATGCTCGATTGAGCAGGGGTGTCTTCGCATAGGTCCGCCGCGTGATTAGCCAATTAGCAGCCTCGAATTTTTTTGATGCACTTAATTATTCAAGTTTATTCAAATTACGCTCGCTGCTCGTATTCAAGCTTTGAAAGCGTTGTCGACACGAGGAGAGTTAAAGAATGGTATATATCAACAACAAATTACACCGAAAAAAGATTGTTCTTCGACTTCCTTTGCTGAATACCTCGGACAGACTAGAAACGGGACACTTTTCCAGCGAGGAAGATCGCGACAATGTCTTGTTTTACCACGAACTTCTACGGAATTCTTCCCACCGATTAGGCGAAATCTATTTCCGTTGCTGGGCTTTGGAACTCCGAAGGAATCACGCGCATAAAGGATGGTTACTATATTATATTCGAATACGGGATCATAACTTCCACTTCTTGTGACAATTGTGTCAGTGGACTTGATAATGATGGAAGAGCAAGGCCGCGAGAACCTACGAATCACGAATGTCCAGTATATTATTCCGGTTGGTGTTGTGAATTGACTTGCTAATTGTTAATGACTTTAATGCTTTATCTACTTCAAGTTAATTGCTAAATTTGCTTACTAAGCCCCATTTACATTGAGCCAAATTACCGGGATTGTGATATATTGCGTCTAAGGCAAGTGCGATGGCTCGCGATCGCAATGCCTATAATTTGGCTCCGTATAAATGGGGATTTACTTCAGACTTATGTTCTTACATTATGCATATTGAGTAACATAGTGTAACTGCATGTATAAGCATGCAGTAACAGTATAAGCAGTCTTTGACTATAGGAACATTTCTATTTTTATATGCATATGTTTTGATTCCATTTGTTAAGCAAGTAAGATTTTATTGACATAGTGTAGTGAAAATTAAATGTGTTTAACTGTTGTTTATCTTATCTTTATGGTTATTTTGACCAATTGAATACTGGTTGTTTTAACCAAAAAAGTATTGGTTTCAAAAAAGTATTTTAACCAAATTATAAAATTGGTTAAAACAACCGTTTTTTACTGGTTCTCTCAGATGCATCCTGGTGACCTTTTTTTTGTTGTTTAACCAGTCAGTTTTTACAGAGTAGCAGTAGCAGTAGCAGTAGCAGTAGCAGTAGCAGTAGCAGTAGCAGTAGCAGTAGCAGTAGCAGTAGCAGTAGCAGTAGCAGTAGCAGTAGCAGCAGCAGTAGCAGTAGCAGTAGCAGTAGCAGTAGCAGTAGCAGCAGCAGCAGCAGCAGCAGCAGCAGCAGCAGCAGCAGCAGTAGTAGTAGTAGTAGTAGTAGTAGTAGTAGTAGTAGTAGTAGTAGTAGTAGTAGTGGTGGTGGTGGTGGTGGTGGTGGTGGTGGTGGTAGTAGTAGTAGTAGTAGTAGTAGTAGTAGTAGTAGTAGTAGTAGTAGTAGTAGTAGTAGTAATGAAATACCTTAATGGTTTTCCGTGTTTGGATACGTCTGATCCAAACACGCGGGGAATTGCGAGACTGCAGAAAAGCGTAACAAAACACGAGCCGTAGGCGGGTGTTTTTAGCTTTTCGAAAATCGAGCAATTTCCCACTAAGTGTTTGGATAAGAGTCTCCAAACACGGAAAAAAAAACATTTAGTATTTCTTTTATAAAATAATCACAAGTGAATATGATATACTGTCCGACATTTTCAAAAAATCGTATTGACGTATCCAATATAACCATCGGACGGGTATGCATCTGCATCAGATGGCTACCGATCGCCACCGATTGTAAACTGATCCCTTCCCTTCCTTCCTAAGTGTAACCATTGGTATACTGTATATACATCCGTGCATCAGATGGCTACCGATCGCGACCGATTGTAAACTGCATGATGCTGCTATACCGCTGCCAGCTTTCCTAAAGATGGCACCAATGCTACCGATGGCTCCGATCGCTTCAATAATAATGGATACTTTCTCTGTTCCTACGCTACAATTCCTGGCTAAATTATAGAATACCCGTCCACTTTTCAAGCTCTTATTTTTACAATGATACGATGATACGCAGTGGTGAAAGTAACGTGATCATTTTTACAAAAATTACTTAATTACGTAATTATTATAAGACCAAGAAGAGATATTATTTTTCAGTGATACGATGATACGCAGTGAGAAAATGACGGCGTAATTATTATAAATTAACAGCAAGAATATAAGAGACTGGGTAACTATTATTTTTCAATGATACGATGATATTCTAAATTCAAAATCTTATTTACAAACACAAGTGAAATCTCAATCTCTAAAACATATATATTTATTAACACACAATATTTTCCAAATCCAATACAGTATATTATACCTGCACATATAAAACTGAACCCCGCAGTATATATCATTTGTTCGTTCTTTAAGAATTAAACCATGCGTATATTATGCCACATATAATATGTTATGTATATCATTGCTTCGTTCTTTAACCAACCACGTAATTGTCAATAAAAACATATCACATTGCCTCGTTCTTTACAAACTTCATTCCATAACAACATATGTTACTGTTATTGTCTCCTTTAAAAACCTCATTCGACTAATGCACGCGAATGAAGCGCATAAACTAACACAATAAAAACATATCACATTGCCTCGTTCTTTAAAAACCTCGTTCAATAACAACATATCTTATTGCCTCCTTCTTCAAGAACCTCATTGACATTGTATATTTTTGCTTCCTTCTTTAACAAACCACGCAATACATTATGCCCACCTATACTGAACTCTCCCATGTATATTACTATTCATCATAATATGTCGTCGCTTTCTTCCACTCTAAAACCCCGTAAACACTCATTGTATTCATTCTCAAACCAAATACACCCCACCCCCCTTCTTTAACGAACCACGCAGTATATATCATTGCTTCGAAACCATGCGTATATTATGCCAACGTAACTAAGACAATAAAACCAGGGTTAAGTCACGTTGGCCTGAAAAACAGAGAAAAATCTTCTCGACGTTTCGAGCGAAGGTTGTTTACTAATTTCTCCTGACGAAGGGCCTTCGCTCGAAACGTCGAGAAGATTTTTCTCTGTTTTTCAGGCCAACGTGGCTTAACCCTGGTAATATTTGGATTTCAACCGTGGCCGACGCTGTCCTAGAAGCTTTTAAGACAATAAAAACATTACATTGCCTCGTTCTTTAAAAACCTCATTCGATAACAACATATCTTATTGCCTCGAAATATAGTAAGGTTAGATATACTGCCGAAACAGAGAACGTAGGAGTCTAACCAGTTTCGAGCGAAGGTCTTTCGTCAGAGAGAAACGTAAAGAGTGTAAACAAACAACGAGCTTATATACGAAAGGTAATCATGTGACCGAAAATAAGCCAATCAGATAAAAATGACAATAACAAACTGATAATGAGATGTGAAAAATTAGCCAATCAAATCAAAATAACAATAAAAAATCGATAATGAGATGCGAAAGACATTTGCTATTCATACCGTCGATGAGCAAGAAGGAGGGGGTGTAAAAAGAATGAGTGAGAGTAAAAATAAATAAATAAGTATATAAAGTGAAAACGCTGTTTGTGTCCGTCCTTGTGAACAGAAACAATGTCTTCAGAGGTGTTAAATAAAAGAAAAACGTTCATTGAGTCCGTGAGGATGAATGGTACAATTTTGAAAATGAGACGCTTTTCTAGTCTTTTGCGGCTGACATTACCTGCGGAAATGGGTGAGATGGCACAAACTTGCATGTCCGAAATACAATGGTTGGCACTATTAAAATGTCGGGCAACAGGCTTGTCAACATCATTGTTCCTCACAGAACGAAGATGTTCAGCAAACCTGTCAGATAAACGTCTGCCAGTTTCACCGATGTAAAGCATGCAACATTTATTGCAAGAAATACAGTAAATGATGTTGGAAGAGATGCAAGTAAAATTATGCTGAATAACAAAATTAGATTTTGGTACCCAAAATACATGTAGCGGAGTTAAGAAAGGAACACGTGTAACAACGGGTACGGGAGCAAGAAAAAGTACCCGTTGGTGCCAATAGATTTTTTCTAAGGGCACTACGCACTAAACCATTGCGAATATTTTTATTACGCCGAAAAGAGATTAAAGGGTTGTCGGTGAAAATAGTTGACGTTTCAGGATCATTCTTTAGGATATGGAAATTGTGGCTAATGATATCCTTAACTTTGTAGTTGAAAGGATGAAATGTGAGAACTAATGGTATTTTAGTATCAGAAACTCTCTAAAGGTTGTTTTAAAGTGTCAGGACGAGGAATACTAGATGCTTTGTTAATAGCAGTGTCTAACAGGTGGGTGGGATAACCACGCTGGACAAAAAAGGATCTCATTTCCAAACATTTGGTCTCAAAGTCTTTGTCATCACTGCATAGGCGGCGAAGTCGCAGAAATTGAGAGTATGGAATGGATTGTTTAGTGTGTTTTGGATGAGAGGATGAAAATAAAAGGTAACTATGTGAATCGGTCGGCTTATAAGATACAGAAGTCATGAGCGAATGATCACTAATCGATACCAAGATATCCAGGAACGACACACAGGTTTCACTGATTTCCCATGTGAATTTGAGTGCTGGGTGGAAATTGTTAACATAATTAATAAATCTCTCTAAATTCACACGCGAGCACAATGCTGTTCCGAAACAATCATCTATGTATCTCTTAAAGAGATCAGGAAAGGGTCCAGTGTATCGTTCAAAGATTTGTTTTTCAACATAACCAACAAATAAGTTTGCGTAACTAAGGCCCATTTTGGTACCTATTGCTACTCCACTAATCTGTTGGTAATATTCACTATCAAATGAAAAATTGTTGAGGGTGAGTACAAGTTCTGCCAAACGAAGTAATGTAGTGGTGGATGGTTCCAAAAGGGTGCGTTGATTAAAGAAAAACTTCAAAGCTTCCAGACCATCACAGTGAGGAATGACGGTGTAGAGAGACTTAACATCCATGGTGAAAATGAGTTTACTGGAACCGCTGAAATGTATTTGGTCAAAAATCTGTAGAGCATGTTTTGTATCTTTGATATAGGAAGGCAACTTCTTTACCAAAGGTGACATAACATTGTCTAAAAAGCTGGAAATGAGTTCAGTAGAACAGTTGCAAGCCGAGACGATCGGCCTGCCAGGATTATTAGGTTTATGAATTTTAGGTAAAAAATAGATAACCTGTGTTCTAGGAGTGGTGATTATCAGGTTGGAGGCAGAGGCAGGCAATTCACCGGCTTGAATAAGATTGTTAATGGTAGTTTTAACAGTTTTTTGGTGAGTAGTGGTGGAATCGGAACTTAACTTAGTGTAAAAGGAGGCATCGCTGAGTTGACGAAGAGCTTCTTGTTGGTACAAGTCAGATCTCCAGACAACAACGGCACCACCTTTGTCCGCAGGTTTGATGACAACGTCATTACGACAACGCCATGATTGAAATGCTAGAAGTTCCTCTTTATTGAGGTTGGAGGTTTTCTTTAAAAACATCATTCGACTAATGAACGCGAATGAAGCGTATAAAATAACACAATAAAAACATATCACATTGCTCGTTCTTTAAAAACCTCATTCGACTAATGAACCGAATTAAGCGTATACACTAACACAATAAAAACATGGCATTGTTGTCGCTTCATTCCTGACTCTAAAACCCCGTAAACTCATTGTATTCATTCAGCCCAAACCAAATACCCCCTCCTTCTTTAACAAACCACGCGTATATTATGCTACATATAATATGTCCTCATCCTGGCCCTGTTTCGCAAACCGAATGTAAAAGAAAGAAAACCGTGGAAAGAAATTTGTCTGTATCTGTACTTACACCGCGGCGAATTACTTATTCAACGAATCAACTAATTAACTTTGGGAAAAATCGACTTTTATCTTCAATTCCTCAAGATTTAGTTTTACATCTAATGCAGCTTGGATGTGCTAGAATGTCAGCAATCCCATCTCTTAAAACCTCAAGACGTATCCAAACTAAGTTTACTAGTTTTCGGCCGAGAAGAGCTAACTTTCAAAACTGTATTTTAGTCGCCCCTAGCTGTAATGCAAATTACCAAAATGTTTATCAGCCAAATGTGTGCACCGAGGCGATTCCGATTAGGACGACTGATCGTAAACAATACAAGATTGGTAAATCCCCTGTGTTATTTTCAAACCGTGTACTTATCCCCATTACAGTTCATAACACAAATAATAATATTCAACATGACCATCAGTCTAAACTACCAAGTTTTTATTTGTCAAATGCTCGGTCCATTTTTCCCAAATTAGATGAATTATCAGCGATACTAGCTACAACACCAGTTGATGTGGTAGCAATTACCGAGTCATGGTTATATGATCAAATCGATGATAGTTTAGTATCAATTAATGGTTTTAACATATTCCGTAAAGATCGAGTGCTTGGCAGAGGAGGTGGTGTCTGTGTTTACTTGAGAGAGGATATACCAGTGAAACGCAGATATGACTTAGAGAAACCCAATTTTGAGTGTTTATGGCTCTGGTTGCGACCCACTCGTCTCCCTAGACCGTTATCTGGTTTCGCTGTTTGTGTGGTCTACCACCCACCGGGTCGAACTGCCCAGGAGCATCAAGACCTTAAACAGTATTTGATTAATACCTTAGATTCCTTGCGAAATAAGTATTCTGATTGTGGCCTTGTAGTTATGGGGGATTTTAACGACTTTAATGTTGCTGGTTTGTTATCCAATCACAGCCTGAAGCAGGTAGTTCAAGAACCCACTAGAGGTACGGCCAAGTTAGACTTGATCATTACTAACTTGCATAATCTATATGATTCTCCTGTTGTTACCACTCCCCTTGGAGCAAGTGATCACAATTCAGTACGTTGGAAACCGCAATCAATACAAACCACAAATAATCAAGCAGCTATTATACGTAAACGACAAATTCGTCGCTACCCCAAGTCTAGCATTGACGCATTTGGTCGATGGGCAACATCACAAGACTGGTTTGAAGAACTCGGCCCAAACCCTACAGTCGAAGAACAAGCCACGTTTTTTACTTCTCATTTAGTAGCCGCTATTGATAATCATTTCCCATTGAAGACCGTAAGATATGTCCAGACTGACAAACCCTGGATAACTCCTTCCATCAAACTTCTGATTAAAGAACGGCAGAAGGCTTTTCATTGTGGAAATTTCCCGCTGTGGCGCTCTTTGAAAACGAAACTTCAGAAGGAAATCGTCGTTAGAAAGAAACAATTTTATCGCGATAAAGTACAACATCTAAAGAAGGATGATTGTCGCAAATGGTGGTCTGTGGTAAACGCTATGTCTGGTCAATCTCGTAAATCCGAACAAATTTCTCTACAACATGATGGCGTACCTTTGACACGTCAAGAATTGGCCGACTCGTTGAACGCCTTTTACACTTCGGTTAACGCTGATATACCCCCACTAGATGTAAACACTCTTCCTTCCTTTTTGCCATCAATTGAGCCCGTGCCATCCATTCAACCGCATGAAGTTTGTAAAAAACTGCTCTCAATCAACACCTCGAAAGCCTATGGCCCAGATAACATCCCATGCCGTGTTCTAAAGGATTTTGCATACGAGTTAGCAACGCCTATTACCACAATTTTTAATACCAGTCTCAACAGTGGTACAGTGCCTGGTATTTGGAAGGACTCTAACATTACTCCGATACCTAAAGTAAAATTACCAGAATCTGAAGAAGACACAAGACCCATATCTTTAACATCATGTTTGGGAAAAACTTTAGAAGATTTCGTAGTGTCATGGATGGTGGATGATGTTAAAGGGAAAATTGACCCAAACCAATTTGGCTGTCTTAAAGGAACTTCGACCACATACTGTCTCTTAGACATGGTACATACCTGGCTCTCCCACTTAGACTCTCCGGGTAATCACCTTCGTATCTGTTTTCTGGACTTTTCCAAAGCTTTTGACCGCATTGGTCACAATATCTTGATCACAAAGCTAATAGATATAGGAGTCAGGCGATCACTAATCCCCTGGATTATTAACTTTCTATCAAATCGTCGTCAATGTGTAAAACTTGAGAAAACTTTCTCACGGTGGCTGCCTGTTATTGCAGGAATCCCGCAAGGAACAAAGTTGGGACCGATTTTGTTTCTGATAATGATAAACGATTTAAGAATTCCTTCACAAGAGGTGGTGTCTTGGAAATATGTGGACGATGTATCAGCATCTGAGGGGCTTTTTAGAAACGATATTTCCATTTTTCAATCTTGCCTTGATGATATCAATTCCTGGTCTTTATCTAATTTGATGAAACTTAATGGAAAAAAGTGCAAGGAACTACGAGTGTGTTTCCTTAGAGAGAAACCACTCTTACAACCGCTGCAGATTGATGGTAAAGAACTGTTAGTTGTTACCTCCCATAAAGTGCTCGGAGTGATAATACAAAAAGACCTGAAATGGAATGAACAAATAAATGCTATTGTTTCTAAGGCTTCAAAACGTCTACATATATTACGAGTTTTGCGTCGCGGTGGACTCCCTGCTCAAGACCTTCTTGTTATTTATCATGCTATCGTACGATCTGTCTTGGAATATTGTTGCGTAGTATGGCACCATTCCATTCCTGAGTACCTATCTGAAGAGGTTGAACGTATCCAGAAACGTGCTTTCAGGATTATCCTACCTGGTTTGCATTATGCGGATGCTTTAAAGAATTTGAACTGTTCAACTTTGAAAGAAAGAAGAGACGAGTTATGCCTAAAAACCTTTAATAAAATAGCTATTGGTGGTCCTCTTTCCAGGCATTTACCAAAAACTAGGGCGGATGCTCATGGGTATAGTTTAAGAAATCCTAATTTATTAACATTACCCCGTTGCAGAACTGAAAGACTCCGCCGAAGTTTTTTTCCAAGTACCATTAAATTGTTTAATAACAAATCTAAGTAGTGGCATGTATTTCAATTTTACACTGGTATATCTGTAAATCTAGTTTAGTTTCTTTTTATCAATGATTGTAAACCGGTCCCAGCATTTTGAGCTTCTAATTTGTTTGTTTTTTGGGGGTTTTTGGGGGGGTTTTTTGGGGTTGTTTTTTTTTAAGTATTGGAACTTATGTATAATCTTCTTTTAACCTAGTCTGTAAACACATTTGTAATTCGCTATATTTTAGCGCGAATAATGTTGTTAATAAACACACTTTATTATATTATTATTATTATTATTATTATGTTATGCATATCATTGCTTCGTTCTTTAACAAACCAGTCGCAGTATATTATGCCCACATTTAACACAGTATATTATACCATATATAATATCAGTATGTTATGTCCACGCAGTATATTAAGCCCTATAATATGTTACTATCATACCAACCAACATACAAAACAGCAAAACACATCAACTTTTAGAAACACTAAACCCAGCAAGTTTTTAATGACTATTTTGCTTCTGTATTTCTTCCAAAGTCTATTGCTAACAATGTAAATCCGAACTTAACTCCAAAAACTAACGACGAAATTTCTAACATTGAAATAACACCTCACGATATCGAGGAATGTCTTGACAACTTGGACGTATCAAAAGCTTATGGTCCTGATGGAATACCACCACGTTTACTTAAAGAATGTTCGAAGGAAATATCAAACAGTCTTTGTAGTTTATTTAACAAGTCGTTAACATCTGGTAGTGTACCCAGAGAATGGAAGCAAGCAAACGTAATACCAATCCACAAAAAAGACTCTATGAAACCAGTGACCAACTACTGACCGATTTCTCTGTTACCAATAGTGTCCAAAATCCTGGAAAGATGTGTTTTCAATAACATTTACCCAATTGTTCGCGTAGTAATTAACCAGGTACAACATGGCTTCCTTAAGAATCGATCATGTGTGACACAGCTTCTTGGCGTCCTACACGACATAGGCAAAAATCTAGACCGGAACAATCAAGTGGATATGTTATACCTCGACTTTTCGAAAGCATTTGACTCTGTTGATCACAACATTCTACTCCATAAGCTAAGAATGCATGGTATAACTGGCTCGCTTCTACACTGGTTCGAAAGTTACTTGAACGATAGAAGGCAGCGAGTGGTCGTTGATGGTATCAGGGCCGGCGCGAGCTTCTAGGAGTTGGGAGGGTACGATTTCCGAAGGGCACATTACGTGGATTGTGCAATCACACCGCGTAAAACCAGTTTCAAGAAGAGGCCATTTGATCAGGGTTTTTAACTTTTGGTGTATATCGAAACAAAAAAAGCAAAACAGTAGGTTTATTCTACTAAATCGTTATTTAGAAGTTATTACAGATTCCTACATGCAATAATATATAAAGTAATGACAAAATGAAAATTATGAGATTCAATATGTTGCAAAGAAAACATTAACTACCTATATCCCTGAAATATAATAGTCACTCACTATAAATTACAGTAAACGAAAACAACATCATGTCCGCTAGCTGGAGTTTGTTCGCATAAAAAACACAAATTCGATAGCTACAATCATTGACAAAATGAGTTGGAACATGTGCACCAAAGTAAGACATTTCACAATGTTTTTATATCCCCCCATCCCCCCTATTCAATGTTGGCTTCCTATCAACGGAAATGTGATGAGAACCTATAGAGAACAAATCACGAATGTTTTGTGGTGATACAACATTGTTTAGGGGGGAGGGGGGAGGGGGGGTCGAGGAATGTAGGCGGAGTGATGCAAAACATGTTAATGTTGCTTTTGTTACAACAATTTTGTCAATGATTGTCTGAAAATGATGGTATCTTTGTATTAACGTTTAACATTAAAAATTTAACTAAATGTATGCGATAATGTTAAGAAACTGCTCTTACAAATAAAGTGCTAGCATTCCTTCTCTAAAATGATCAAAATTGATTATATGGGATATATTAAATGACGTCAAAACGAGTTCTTTCAAAAATGGTGTCAAAGGACGACTTACGGCCTTGCAATGCGCACACGCACTTGTGTTGGCTCAGCAAGGGGGATAGATACTCTCTTGCAAAGATTGCCTACAAGACGAAAATGTCGAGAACAAGTGTTTTGCGACTTCTACATGCAGAAGAAATTGAAAGGGAAAAAAAGGAAAGAAAGCAGCCGGGGGAAAAGTTGGCAGACCTCAGGTTATGACAGCGCGTGATAAATGGAAACTTAAAAGAGCTATTGCGAAAATCCGCCAATTTCAAAAAAACGCGTAGAAAGGGGATCCTTACTGCAAAAGATCTAAAGCAACGACGTACATTTGCAAGGGCAATGTGTGCAAAAAATGCCGATTATTGGACGAAAGACGTGGCATTTTATTTCGACAGAGTATCCTTCATCTACAAAGGAAACCCGATGAGTGATGCGGTGAAACCAAAGAACAGAGTTTGGCGAAAAAGAAGCGAGGGTCTCGTTGTAACAACGAAAGGAAGTAAAGATCTGGCCGGAGGCAACGATTGCATCTCATTGTCGCCATATCATATGGGAAAGGAGTAATTTTAGCCGAGCCATACGAAAAGATGAAGGGAAAATTTTTCGCGCAATTTATAACACGACATTTTCCAAATTTGTTCGAAATAGCTGGAAAAGGTGAAACAGACGAGAAAATATTTGTGATGGACAACGACCCTTCACAAACGCCTTCAAAAGCAAGAACATGTTTGGCAGACCTCGGCATTAGCGTGCAAGCCATTCCACCAAGATCGCCAGACCTTAACCCGATTGAGAATATATTCCATGTCGTTAGAAAGCGCATTGAAGCCCAAGTGAGAAAGAATAACATCACACATCAGACATGGGATGAGTTCTGCAGTGCAGTTAAATACAATATTTGGTCAACGTCTAAAGAGTACATCGATAAGACAATATCCAGTATGCCTAAAAGACTAAAGCATATTGTGAAAACTAAGGGTCGACGAACAAAATACTGAAGTCACTTACTAATTAAACCGTATCAATATTATCAACACATGTTGTGCAAAACAGCAATTCAATGTTATACATGGTCATAATAATTTGTATTTAATGTAAACTACAATTTAAGAATTAGTGATAACAAATAACCCGAATTTCAAAGACTGTATGTGAGTTTGAAGGAATAAACTAATTGTTTTGAAGTTGCCATGCAACTCAGCCGTGTTTAATAACGATGGTGTCGTATATCATATCCAGTTACCCGTCACTTTATATCAGTGTTTTTGATGGTAACAAATACATTTTATTAAAAATTTACGGTTAAACAAGCTTTGTTAAATCGAATTATATCATATTAATTCACTTTACCATGGCAAAATCATAATTTTTCATACACTTTACCACACTTTACCACACTTTACCACAAACAGTGTATAATAATAGGATACTTAATTTAATTTATAAACTCCGCTGTGGTAAAGTGTGGTAAAGTGTGGTAAAGTGTATGAAAAATAATCGTATACCTATGGTAAAGTGTACTCATATGAAACGCTACATCATAAGGATTAACATGATGGTTTTGCATTAACACAAAATAGAAAATATAGGAAGTTATAGCACAGTATCTAATATAAGTCGTGCGAAACATGAACCACAGGGGCGCACTTCCTACGAAGATAAAGTGGGTGTCACAATGGCAGTGTATATGAGAAAAGGTGTTATAGTGTACGCCATGACACTTTGGAGATAATTCTTAAGGGAATACTGCGACCTCATTCTGACCATGAATAATAAAAGTAAAGGAGGGCATGGCGTAAGCCATTTCTCGCAATTTGCATTATGTAAAATACAAGGTAATAGACAAAAATATAGTTACCAAGTGCCGTTACGTAAACGCGTGTTCGCAACTTGCCAAGTTATGATTTCTGAATTATGACAAAAATCAATTGAAATGCATAATTTGTATAATATATTATAAAATATACTTTATTAAAACAATTAGGTGCTTCATTTTCACGTATTCTAAGTAATATTTGATGAAATTATTTAGTTAAAATTTGTTTTTCTCTTGAAAATAATCGTAAAATTTTGCATTAAAAACTCAGACAATCATTGACAAAATGAGTTGGAACATGTGCACCAAAGTAAGACATTTCACAATGTTTTTATATCCCCCCATCCCCCCTATTCAATGTTGGCTTCCTATCAACGGAAATGTGATGAGAACCTATAGAGAACAAATCACGAATGTTTTGTGGTGATACAACATTGTTTAGGGGGGAGGGGGGAGGGGGGGTCGAGGAATGTAGGCGGAGTGATGCAAAACATGTTAATGTTGCTTTTGTTACAACAATTTTGTCAATGATTGTAGTTAAAAGAACCAAACAAGGACATTCTGCCTTCACGACCATTCACAAAATCCTGAGCAATGGAGGTAAGATCCAAAGGGTCCAGTCTGTTTTTGTAAACATACAACACCATTAGGTTGTTAAGACGTTCCTGGAACATTGTAGTGCGGAGATATTTTTTTCTATACCTCAGTGTGCTGAACGCCCTTTCGCTCGAAGCATTCGTTGCCGGTATGGTCATTAGTAGCTTAACCAGTTTTATAACCTCGCCCATCAAAGCTTTCTTTGCAGGTATAAGGCTACGGCAATACGTAAACACGTCATGGATGTTGGCTTGACCTTCCCCATCGTAATTGGTGCGCAGGATTTCTAGATGGGTACATAGACTCTCGCGAGAAAAGTCTGATCCGTAAAACTGAACAACGGTGTCCAGCTCATCACTGAAATCACCAGCAGTCACAGTTTCGAGCAGCAAACTTTCACAGGCAGAATGAATTTTGTAGTCTTCCTGGTCAAAACGGGTTTTAATGCATGATGTCACAAGATCCAGAGCTTCGTAATACACTGTCCGATATTGAGCTTCGACTGTCGTTGGAAATTCAGCTTGCGCAATACCACTGACACATTCTTCTATTCTACGTGGGGCTTTTCTTCTTCGTGGTAGTTGTGGCTCATTCACTCCTTTGCTCTCACTCTCTGCGACGACTCTCTGCCAAAATAGATGGAATGAATCATCGTTCCGTATGCTATCGAGAGTCTTCACGGTCATATCGGCAATTTCCTGAGCCTCACATGCTGATAGATCCTTCATCTGGAGAGTGGTTCTTAGCGCATCTGCGTGCTTCAAGATTCAAGCACCCAATGACAAGCCAAAAAAGAAGTCGAATTTCTCAATCTAAGAACTTACACCTTGAACACGAGCTTTTGTTTCGGTATCAGTGTACTCTGCTAATGACCATTCCCACAGCCGTTTTAGTTCCTCGTGGTTGTTTAGGATACTTTGTACTGAATCGGCGCGGACAGTCCAGCGTGTCGGACAGAGTCGTCGTATGTTACTGCGAGGTTCTTCGTCGCTGGTGTTTTTTCTTATTGTTTCCAGCCGTGCGTCTCGTTTTGGGGAACATTTTACCAGTTTGGTAATTTCATGGGTCGTCTCTAGGGCATTCTTCACAACCTTACTCTGCTTGATAGTATCAGCACAAGCAAGATTGAGAGCATGCCCGTAGCAATGCGTGTAGAGAGCTCTAGGCTCAATCTTTTTAATCATTGCTGCGACCCCTCCTTTGCTTCCGGCCATTGTGCTACACCCATCATAGCATTGTCCTCTACACTTCTGCATGGACAGATTCATTCGCGTCAAGACGTCAAGTATTACGGTCTTGATTGTCGCAGCATCGATTTTGTCCACTTTATGCATGCCAATAAAATCCTCATGAGGTAGCAGATCATCATCCACCCAGCGCAGGCGGATAACTACTTGTTCTCTATTTGTCTTGTCAGTCGTTTCATCTGCCATGATGCAGAGTTGCGGATATTCGCTGCCACATCTCTGAGAATCTGTAAAGCCATGACCTTCAACATCTCGTTCTGCATATCATGCGACGTGTATTTCCGTCCATATTTGCGTTCAATCCAACGAAGAAGCTCGGGGTCGTCTTGGCCACGGAGGATTAGCAGAGGCGTAGGAAGCGGGGGGGCTGGGGGGGCTTGAGCCCCCCCAAAATTTTGAATGGGGGGGCTGAGCCCCCCCAAAATTTTGAATGGGGGGGCTGAGCCCCCCCAAAAAAAGTCAGGACAAGCGGACAAGCGTTGCTAAATTTAACGATTGTATTAGTACGACTATACAGAGGCTAGGAGAGCAGCTACTTACGATAATCTACCTACGGGGTTCATCTTTGGTTCGTATTAAAATTACTTTATTTGTACTTCACTTGTTTGTATAGTATACCATATTTTTTAAGTTTGTCAATAAAAAGCAGCTTACCAGTCATAAACCACAAATTTGAGAATGTCTGCGATTAATCGGAGTCTATAATCTTACCTTTTGATAAAATGGCGAGTGACGACGACAACAAAGTTAATTATACGGAAGCTAAGTTGACGAAGAATTAGAAGCTATTGTGTAGGTGTTTAAACACAATTATTGAAAGATTATTAAAGCGACTTCAATGCATGCAATCCCTAAAAAGTGTTCAGTTTTGTGAAGTGTCGTCTGTCAAGGCTTTAAGGTATGTTGGTTTAATAATTTCGTTTTTATGTTAAAATTTGAACTATATATGCTTGCTGTAGAATTAGATGAAAAAGTTTCCTCAAATTGCTGCAAATTGTGTTTCCGAGGTTCTAGATTTCAAAATTTTCCGGGAGAGCACCCCCGAACCCGCTAAAAATGCGGTCACTGATTATCTGCATGTCGACTTCAGCCCCCCCCCCCCCCCAACTTTGAATCCGTTCCTACGCCTCTGAGGATTAGCAGTTGGTACAAATTGGAATTCTCATCGTTGCCATCACCGCGTAATGGCAAACCTTGTCTCGCAAGAAAGCGAACACTTGACAATATTTTCAGCAGGTTTCTCCGTCGGACCATTTTCTCTGCCTCATGTTGAGATGACAATTGCTCGGCGACATCTTTTGTCGTTAAGGCAGTTGCTAACATCGATGTGGCATTCTTGTGGAAATTTGATTTCTCGTGTTTAGTAAAGCCCTTTCCACTCTCAGTTGCCTTTTTCCACGCCGAAAATCCAGTCTCAACAAATGACAGTTCTCCTTTCTCCGTGGACGGTAGTTCCATAGTTGTAGTCCGGGCACAAGTATGGCATAACACAGTGTCGTTCTCTTCCATATAGTGCAGCCAGGGCCATCTTCGAAATCACGATGCCTGGAATCGATACTTCTTTTCCTCAAACTCTCTTTGCGGGAAGTTAAAATCACAAAGTTGATGTGGAGTATCGTCAAGAGTTCTCCTTAATTGTGATTGTAAAATTTCTGGGCTGGTATGAGAAGCACTAATTGAGGGCGGTGTTGAAGAGACAAATGGTGACGTGACTGCTGTTGGCGAATCGTTATAAACTTCGTGCAGCTCTGAGTCTGACGTACTAGGAAGATCATCATGCAAACAGCTGTCAATCGCAGGATCTTCGTTATCAACAACGGCAGTGCCAGTGGTGGAAGGAATGGGCAACGTTATCTGTGATAATATAGAGTCATCTTCAATTTGAGCTTCAAGATCAAATTGATTAACTGTATCAGAAGAAGTACATGTAGAACAACTCTGATTTAGCGGGTCATCCTTGGCTTCAGGCGTCATTGTCGTTGACGATTTCGGACTGAAAAAGGAATCCGTATAAGCACGAGATTCGGCACATTAAACAACAAATACACTTTTTAATTCCCCCTTCAGTATTCCGTGCCTTGACTTGAGTCAGTAGCTACCTCTGGCGAGTCATTTATGAATTATCCTAATGGTACTATACTGACCACCACAATGTTCTTACCTCAGCATATCCGTAAGTTTGCGACACTTTGCTGCATCCTTTTAATTTGAGCAGAAACTCCTTCCTTTTCTTGATGACATCTTTGCGCGGCATGATGCACAAAAAAATCTCAAATAGAATCGTGTACAAAAAAGTAACACAATGGAAGCGAGAAAAGATAAAAACAGTGGCAATGAAGTGATGAACCAAAGCGCGGTGATTTCGTGAGAATTTTATTTAAGTCAGTTATAAACAACCACATGTCTGTTTCCTGTTAATATGTCATCGCTATGCTTTTAGCAAATATATTCTATAAATATATCCGTTTCATATGGCATCAAGAATTTTCCCACGCGCGGAAAATGGAATGTCGAAGCAATCTTAAATAAAAAAACTTATCCCAGTCTCCGCAAATATCTGTTACTTGGGTCATGGGAAGATAAGGAATATTATATATTTGCCTACATTTTGTTCATAACAATCCAGTTGAAAAAGGCATGCATGCTCTGCGCGCACGCGTTTTGTTTAATATCCAGGGCTTGGCTAAAAAAGGGCATTTCTTCGCCAAATTATTGGGGTAAATACCCCCTACCCCCCCCCCCCCCCCCGGTCGCGCCGGCCCTGGTCTCCTGTCACGTCAGGTGTACCCCAAGGTAGCATCTTAGGGCCATTGCTTTTTGTAATATTCATAAACGATTTGTCTGACAACATTTCATCTGGAACAAACTCAGCATTGTATGCGGATGATTCTAAAGTGTATAGAGTTATAAGATCAACTAGCGACTGCCTGTCCTTGCAAAAAGACCTGGACAATCTTGAAAAGTGGAGCGCTGAATCCAAGATGAAATGCAATACATCAAAATGCAAGTACTGTCCATAACAAGGAAACATAAGCCTGTAAAATATTCATACCACATCTATGGCAACGAACTATCCACCTGTAAGACTGAAAAAGACCTTGGAATTCTCGTGTCCAGTGACTTGAAATAGGGTCCCCATATCTTGAAAATAGTGGCAAAGGCAAACAAATTACTTGGCCTCCTTAAAAGAACGTGTCTCAAGATAACGAACACTCAAGTGGCAGAACGACTTTATACTTGACCCTGGTGAAGTCACAACTTGCTTATGCAACAGAGATTTGGTCCCCAAACAGCGCAAGCCTCTCGAGAAAGATTGAAGGCGTGCAGAGGCGAGCAACGTTGTGGATTTTGAAGAAACAACGCGGAGAGTTGTCATATGTAGAAAGATTAAGGCTTTCAAATATGATTCCACTTATGTATGACAGAGAAATTAGAGACTTAGTTTTTTACTATAAATGCAGGCATAACATCACAGACCTAAACATTTCTAAGTATACTCCCATCACTGTAAATAGGACACGTGCAGGCTCCTCCTCGCTTCTAAAAACACAATATTGTAAAACTAACACTTTCCAAGGATCGTATTTTATCAGAATTGTAAAACTGTGGAATCACATACTTAAGTCTGCCCCTTCTAACTCCTTTAATAGTCTCTCTACTTTTAAGAATTATCTACACAAAACTTATCTTCAGTTAACTACTACACACTTTAATCCTGACATGCTTAGTTCCCACTCCATAACTACGTGCATGTGAATGTATATATTGTTTAACGATATGTCTTCTTACCTTCTAAATCCCTCTATTCTCTTTTCGTTTATTATTTATTTATTTATTTATTTATTTATTTAGTAATTAATTAATTAATTAATTAATTAATTAATTAATTAATTAATTAATTAATTAATTAATTAATTAATTAATTAATTTATTAATTTATTAATTAATTAATTAATTAATTAATTAATTAATTAATTAATTAATTAATTAATTAATTAATTAATTTATTTATTAATTAATTAATTTATTTATTTACTTATTTATTTACTTATTTATTTATTTATTTATTTATTTATTATCTATCTATCTATCTTTAAAAAACCTTTAGCGTATGGATTTTATTGGTGAGCACCTTGCATGGGACTCAGTCCCGTTTGTGTTTTATCCATTTTTGACATGTTAGAATTATTTCCTTTTTTTGCTTTTCTTTTACATCTTTTTTGTCCTGTTAACTTAGTCTGTTTGTACAAATGTATGTAAATATTGATTTATTTATTGTCAAAATAAAGCTGTTAAATTAAAAAAAAATTTAAAAAAATAAATTAGAACGCTAGGACGTTGGCATGGTGCCTTTTCTTGGCCACTGTTTATATCTATTATATTTTTGAATGAAAATATGTCATTTGGTTCATCTCGCTGTGATTTCTTTTAATGTTGACTTTGCATATTCTTTCGGTGTGTCAATATATGCAGGGGCGGATACAGAGGGGGGTGACTGGGTGACTAGTCACCCCCCTTCCCTGTCCCAACCAATACAGGATTATACAGCGATACACTACTCGTGTGTAAAACGTGCATAAATTATATTGTATAACAATGCTTATTGATCCCGTTTGCAATAAGATTGGACATCTTGATACGCTAATATCTTGTAAATTTGAAACCCCAATTTTAAAAAGTAATAATCACGATTATATAGACGTATTGTATACAATCTCAATCTGAAATCTGAATATACATAGTAATTTTGGAACATAAACTTATAAAACATATCCCCATGAGTCCATGACAATGACGACATATGGTGTATTCATATATTTGGGTATTTTGTTTGGTAATTTATATCCTTCAAAACTCTTTCAAACCCCCTCAAAATGCAGGAAATGCTATTTCAGAGACTCTAAAATTCAACATTTTCCGGGGAGTATGCCCCCGGAGCCCCCTGGACGTTTGTTGCACCTTCGGCGCTCCCCTGCCACCACGTAGTAAGTATTGCCTGCCCCCCCCCCCCCCTCGCGCGCCCTTGTTAAATATTTTGAAAGAAACAACTGAGTACCTTATAGTCACCCCCCTTGCAAAAATCCTGTATCCGCCACTGATATAACTACAGATGAACCTTAATTGCTAACTAATTTTCTGGGATGTTTTCTGATCTGTGTGTCATTAATACAACAAAAAACAGAAATTAGGGGGGGAGGGGGGAGTGAGGTTAAAAAATGCATATAAAGCGGGCGAGGGGTTGTTGCGTTCATGTATTTCTAGTAGCATAATAATTTCGCTGGACTACCACAGGTTTTGCACATTGTTGCTTGATCATGAAGCTAGTTTTGTTTTCTTAGAAGAAAATTTCATTTCTGTTCAGCAATGCACAGCCTTGTCAGTTTACAAACCTCGATCAGACTGCTGAATACAACATGTTGGTCATATAAATTGCCTCGTATGAATATGAAATTGTCCAAAGACTATTTTAAGGAGGCTTTCAAAAACGTATCATCATTCCAACAACGTCTATAGTACATCACATTTCAAAATTGACAACGATTCATAGTTAAAATACTTACTAAGCTTGTAAAAACTTCTATTCTTGAAATAAATATCTCGCTCCCTGAATGCTGCCATACCATTGACTAAAGGTGGATTTCCATTCAGTGCATTTTGTCGCGCGATCGACTTTTCTCGATCGTTTTTTTGAAATGTGTGTATTCAACTAAAGCTAATGAAATGCGTTCCGCTTGACAACCCACAATTCAAAAGAAAGCGATCGCAAAAAGTCGAATGGGGGGTTAAAATGCACTTAATGGAAATCCACCTTTACATGACCTACTTCGTTTACAATTTTGGCTTCCGTGGTTTGTCGTGAGTCAATCGTTGAATTCTGCGTTTTTACTAGCTCCGAAGGCATTCTATTGTTACACTAGAAATACATGAACGCAATTTGCAACAACCCCTCGCCCGCTTTTAATACATAATTTTGGGGAGCACGGGTGGCGTGTGCTGTTAGCGCGCTGCCTCTCACCAATAGTTAAGCCCGGTTAGACGGGATTAGTACTTGGATGGGTGACCGCTTGGGAATGACCCCGTTGTCCGGCTTGGACTCATGTGAGTAGAGTTTGTAGTTGATCTCTCCTGTGCTTCGAGGGTTTTTCGCCGGGTTCTCCGGTTTTCCTCCCTCCATAAAATCAACACCTAACATCTCAGCTGTGATCCGTGGTCTGAACTGTGTCGTTGGCGGCTGCTTCGAGCGCCTTGATATGCCTCGACACGGCCACGTTGATCTGCGTCCTTTGCAATTCAGCCACTGGCTGCAAGTAAGGATGATTAGCCCCCAGTCCTTACTTACTTACCTTACTTACCAATTAGTTTTTCTTAATATATTATAACACCCCCCTGTCTCATGCATGTCTTACAATAGCACCTGTCATCGAACCGAATTGGTAAATATAGCACAGTAAAATCGGACAGTCAAGATGAAGCAAAAAAATCCCCAAATCTTTATTCGAAAATATACAAACGACTAAAAAAAATGTGTCAAGTTCTCGTCGTCCGACTCACTGCATGGCATTCTCAGCGACATACGGCAAAAGCAAACGATAATCACAAAGACTAAAGTGGCTAATTGTTTCAACTACATGAATTGCAAAGTTAAACAAAAAGGAAAACTTAATTTACGCTCTGTATGAATGTAAAATAATATTCTGTTTACATGGACGAGTGCCAAAGTGATCTTAATTTAGATTTTACAAGCATTTAAATGGCTTCCTTGTCTGTTTCACAATGACAGAAAAACCAACGTATTAAAATTAATAGCTCGAAAACTACAAGTATAATAGAACTAAAAACAAACCAGTACAATCAGATTGCCATGAAAAAGTAACAGGTAAGGTTTCAGTCCAAAATAAGGAAAAAACAGCGGCGAAAATTGACAAAGTTCATATCAATAATCAAAAGAGTATGTTGTTAATATTAAACGTCAAAGTCAAAAACACTAGAAAACACGTCGAAAACACCAGAGAAAACAAATTAGCGAATCTATTCAAGAGATTGAATACCAGAAATAAGAGAAAACAAAAATATGGCAGTATAAATAGACTTTTTGATTAATCAAACGGCAAATTTCCATTCAAAAAGAGATAACAGTGGTCAAAAAAAAAAAGAAAACATATATACCACGTCCTAAAAGATTGGCGTCTTCAGCAAAACACTTAAACACAGCAAAAACCCTCAACGTAATAAAATTGATATCTCTCAAGATGAAACAAAAGGGAAACTTTCATTCGAAAATATATTTTCAGTGGTCGAGAAAATATAAAAAACTTAAGCTTACCTTTTAATAGTGACTTAGTACGGACGTTTTATACCTTCGAGTTTATTCTTGCTGCTCTCTTTTAGTTTCCATTTTACTCACAATAAACAGGTTTTCCTCAGTTTTTCTTTCCGTTACTTCGAAAGAGAAGTAACGTATATTACTGAAGAGAGAGCGGCTGAACACAGGCTACAATCCGATAGCGAAGGCCGTTACAGCTTATTTGGTCGTCCTAAATTTATCGAAGGGAAATACACAGCACGTGTTTTGATATTAACTTATTACTTACGAGTATTAATTTAATCTGTTTTCTGTCATTCAAAATAAACATGTGCTTGTATTGGTGAGTAAAATTGGTCGAATAAAGCTAGGACAAAGCTAAATTACAGTATATTACAATATACAAAAAGTGGCTTTCTTTATTCCCGTCCAGAGATTCTTCGTCAACAATAAATGATTTCGCAATATTAAAAGACGGTTTATTTTGCTATCGTGATCAGTAAATGATTTTAAATGTTGACTTTCCGGCTTCATATTGTTACCAGACCCCCCAAATTTTTACGGCGCAACTTGAACATCCTACCAAGGACTAAATATATAAATATTCAAATCACTCAAAATCCCCTCCTTGCTTTTTCTACACGCGTGTAAAATGGACTCCACGCGTGTCGAGATTAGCACCCTCACCCGGGCTCCGGGCCTTCGGCCCTACGCCCGGGCTCGGGGATTAACTTAACTTAACAGCGCGACAAGATTTTGCAAGTTTTTAATGGCTACCATACATCCATGTTTCCCAGCGCCGACAGAAAAACCAAACGTAACAAAATTAATAGGCCGAAAATTATATAAACATCAAAGAGATATAAAAACAAGCCCTTAAAACCAGTAGAATCGGATTGCTGAGAAGAAGTGACAGGCAAAGTCTCCTAGCAAACCGTAATTAGATGCCTTTCTGCAAATAAATTACTTATTACTCGCTTGTCTCGTTTACACTTTATGTCTGTTTTAACTAGGCCTTTAGTGTAGTAGATTGTTTGTACGATTATTATGGCAAAATGGTAAATGATATCAGGCCGCGAAAATGTCAAGAGTTTGAATTAAAGCAGTTCTATTAACGACAAAGATTTTAATTTGGACTACATTGTTGCTTAGTTTGCATACAGTAAGTATATATGGAAGTCCGAAGACAAAAGAAAATTGCGTGGGATTCCGAGCCAAGCCGTGACTAACACAAAGCAAAAAGCAATTATTACGTTTGTAATCAACAACGAGTTAGTGGGGTAGCGTCATTTTAATCGACGAGCATTTTCGAAAACATTTTTGATTCTGGATAGTAGTCAGTTATTTCTGAGGTCAAGATGCTTGTTATTGAATATATATACCTATTTTCATCGGGACAAATTCAATTATAGTAAACCTGTATGTTAATTTATGTTTCTGTTTATATTTATGTTAATTTGTGTTTCTAGACTACAATTTATAAGATGCATGGACCAGATCAAATATTCTAATCAATTTAAGGATGAGCAACGAAGAGTCCTTAGCGCTCATCGACGAACAGAAGAAACGGCTTCAACATCAGATCGAGACGCCAAGAGACGTTGTGAGTAACTTCATGGACAGTTGGTCTGACGATGAGAAACATCGATTTAATAAAGATTGGGGAAACGATGATTTCTTATGTTCAGACGAGGAAAGTTTATCTAATTTTGAGCAACCAGATGATTTCCTGGCAACCGATTGTCAAGTTGGCAAAGGGAGCAAAAGAAAACAAGGCGATGCGACTCCTCCGAGACAGCCGCTAAATCCTGATGAACATTTGAATAACACATCAGCCGAGCAAATCAACATCGCCGAATGCTTGACGACAGGTATTTGTTTTAATATCCGATTGTTTAAACAAGTCGGTGGAGAGACTGGCTATAAATCTAAACTCGTAGAGGAATCGGCTGAATACCAAGAAGATGGAGATATACTGCGAATTACAAGCCCTTGTATAAGCCCTTGTATAAGAACTCGTATTAGTCCAACCCAGGGACTTATATATAATATACCCTCTATTTCTACAGTATATCTAAGGCCTGGTTTAGACGTCGAAGTTCCGTCGCATTTAATTCGTCGAATTTAATGCGACGATTATGCGACAGAAGTGGCACAGTTCGGTTTAGACGTCGAATTTAATGTGTCGCATTTAATGTTACGGTTGAAATTTAACGCCAAATAGCTCTTAACGTTGGTGTTTCGAGTTTCGAATTACCGCTCCAATTTGCATGGCACCCAGCTTTTACGAGAAACGTCATGTTTTTATCTTCATGATCAAGTGAGTTTATCAAAAAGCTAAAACACAAAGAAGACCTTCAGATACTCTCTGTGTTTCAACATGTGTTGTTAAACCTAGGCGTTGATCGCCTGTTTGTCGTTAGTGGAATTGGAATGTATAAGCTTTCGCTTAAAGCTCTCTCATTCTTAAAACTCGATTAATGTGTTGCTTTCGGCTGGTTCGACAGTTTTCTTCAGCCGAAAACTCCAATACCTTTAGCAAGTAACCCTTTATTGCCACCCAACTTCATACTAATTGTTTTCGTCCGTCACAAAACATTCTGGACGATAAAAACAAGTACGCCATGTTGAAAATGATCTTCGTGGGGCCCACGAACTGTAAAATTGTTGGGTATTGAGGAATATTGTAGGATAGAAAAAGTGATTATACTAATTTATGCATTGTATTCGACTGCATTTTATGGGTAATAAGTCCATGTCCAATATGCACGAATTTATTGGTTAGGATTAGGGGGTGTGTTGGGGTAAGGCTTTCATGAAGTACTCAGGTTATTTTGGACATGAACTTACAAGTATTTTATGCGACGTCTAAATCAACGTCGCATTTCCGTCGAATTATGCGACACAGCTCGTCGCATAATTCGACAGCGTCGAAAGCGTCGAATTAAATGCGACGCGTCGAATAAAATCAGTTTAGACGTTGCATTTCCGTCGGATAAAATTGGTCGCATTAAATGCGACGAATTAAATGCGACGGAACTTCGACGTCTGAACCAGGTCTAACCTTACAATATTTCGACGTTGTTTCTACACTGCCTACGCAGCACGCTACTTTTATTTCACTATACCCCTACACTTAGCTTGCGGTGCAGGCATTTCAGTGGGGGAGGCGAGAAGCGAGGGAAGGAAACGCCGCCATGCTACTCAGGGGGGGGGGGGGGGGGAAATAATAATAATAATAATAATAATAATAATAATAATAATAATAATAATAATAATAATAATAATAATAATAATAATAATAATAATAATAATAATAATAATATGGTCAACTGCAGCAACAGAGAGTACCAGCCAAACTCCGGGCTGACACACTTTTGGCAAACCGTTCTCCATGTCCTTGGGTCATCCGGGTCATACAGTCTCTCCACTGCAGTCACATAGTGAAGCAGTAGGTTACGTTTGAACTCTGTCAACACGACTTCATTTAATCTTAATTGAGCCGGTAACAGGGGCGGATTTAGCGTAAGTCAAACGAGTCAAGCGACTGATGTAATGTTTTTGCGAGCATAAAAAGTTCCGACTCTACCTCCAGCAGACGCTGTAAAAATGGCGCAATCACACCCGCTAATCAGGCCACAGATCAGGCTATGTTTCGTCGAAAGTTCGCCCGCGGGGTCTTTTTTCGGGAGCGCCGGAGAGATGACCCTGGGTACTTCTATACCGATCTGCTACCTGCTAGATTGGGATGCTGGGCATGGGTTCAGTGGCAGGCAGAGGTTGCGGGTTTGACTAACTTTCCCAGCAATTCGATTGGCTGCAACTGAATGTGACGTCAATTTGACTAACTTGCCATGAATGTGACGTCAATTTGACTAACTTGCCTTAAATATGATTGGCTAATGCGTGATGCTAATGAATTCTGACTACCTTGACTAAAGTGCCTGATCGGTGAAGATAATGAATTCATCCACGCCAAGTCTGTCCTTTGATCCTGAGCTTTGATCGGTCATGGCTTCGCCTTCGGTAAGCTTTTTCGAACGAGTATCATCTGCTCTTCAGAGTAACGACGATCGTTTGCTGCAACATATCAATGATGATATATCATCTAGATTGAGCAGCCAGCAGATGGTTTCTTCTGTGGAGCATTTAATAGACGCGATTGGAAGCATAATTTTCGAGTCATTTATTTTATTCCCCCACTGCTGTAAGGTAAGACTGGTAAGTTAAGGTCGTCTTCTTTCATTTCAAATCTACAAACAGTCTAGTGTCGAATGTATGTGTTTTGTCCAGTCTCAGTATCGTATTATTTATTATTTTGCGTCCCAGTGAAGTCTGAGTTCAGAGTTCAGACATATATTTGTCAGTAGGCTGCATTAGCATATTTCACGCTTGCCAGGAGCTTTTATATGAATTTGAAACTCAAAGGATCAAATGATCCTTAAGTTCAACGTTAAATTGGATCTTTCTTTTCATGATTTTGAAATGAATACTGTTTTCAACGTATTGT
Organism: Corallium rubrum; assembly: GCA_964035015.1. Lineage (NCBI taxonomy): Eukaryota > Metazoa > Cnidaria > Anthozoa > Scleralcyonacea > Coralliidae > Corallium > Corallium rubrum. The sequence continues at coordinate 16,884,041 of OZ035997.1, forward strand.
TAGTCTCGCTATCTTGCTCTGATGAGATATATTTTAACGGCGAAATATGAGATATGATCTCAGTCGGTAGATGACAATTTTATTAAATTAATCTTTGAGACAATGAATAATTGCACGGGTGTTCGCTCCTGTCTCTAGTTAGCTTTGTAAATATATAATTCTGTATAATTTTCTCAATAAAGTTTAAGAAACATCCAATTTGGACAAAATATTTTGCAATAATGATAAAATGTGGCATTAAAAATATGTTTTGAAAGTTTCAAAATGTTGCTCAAATGTGCTGTCGGATCGCGGGAAATGCCATTTTAGAGACCCCAATTTCAAAAAACTTTCGGGGGGGGCATGCCCCCGCAACCCCCTAGATCGGTGGACCATAAGTTTGACTGACATTTTCAAAATCCTAAATCCGCCCCTGCCGGTAAGACGTTCCAGGTTCTGCATGCTCTTATGAAAAAGGAGCGCTGATATGTTAGTGTTTTACATTTTCGTGGGCGTATAATGTAGGAGGTTTGCTGTCGAGGAGATTCTTGTTAATCGATTGGGTATGTGAGAAACAGGTAGTGTTTCAGGTTTGATTTTTGCAAGTCCGTTAATAGCTTTGAAAAAGAAGATCATGTCCAGGTATTCATGCCAGTAAGTGATTGGAAGTAGGTTTAGAGTTAGTAGACGTTGTTTATATGATGTCGAGGAGTAGAATGGAAGATTTAAGATAAACTTGGTTGCTCGGCGTTGGACCTGCTCAACACACCTGATAAGATCTATAGATTGTGGTGACCATACCTGTGTCGCATATCCAAGATGTGGACGTACAATCGCTAAGTACGTGGCACGACGAACAAGAGGATCTGTAGCTTTTCTTAAAGTCCGACGTACTAAGCCAAGCATTCTGTTCGCAATAGTTGCCTGGGCAATAGCATGTTTTGACCAAGTCAAATCTCTTGATATCCAAACACCAAGATCTCGTTCCGCGTCGAGCTTCTCGATCAGTTTATCATTAAGTTGGTATGGGTATTTGACTGGAACCTTTTTACGAGTGATGGATTGAGCTTTAGTTTTCTTTTTCATTGAAGTTGAGTCCAGAAGTAGATGACCATCTACCAAGCCTGTTGATATCGTCCTGTAGAAGCTCAGCATCGTGACGAGTATCGATTGTTTTGTACAATTTGGTGTCATCAGCGAAACAAGCAACATTTGAAGATAGCAACTTACTTGTTAGGTCGTTTACATATAGAAGGAAAAGCAACGGTCCAAGTCTAGATCCTTGTGGCACTCCCGATGTTACAGGAAGAGCAGAAGACGTTGCTCCAGGTATGGTAACACGTTGCATACGACCCATCAAGTACGAGCCAAACCAAGAGTGGAGATTGCCTTGAATGCCGATCTCTTTCAATTTCTCGAGTAGGACACTGTGACGTACTTTGTCAAAGGCTTTAGTCATGTCTAGGTAGATAATGTCCGTTTGTTTACCGTTGTCAAGTTGTTGGCCAATGTAGTCTAGAACCTGTACTAGTTGCGTCGTGCAAGATTTTCCAGGAATAAACCCGTGTTGGTTTGGATTAATAAACTCTAGTAGATGGTCTCTAATCTTGGACAAAACACAACGTTCTAGCAGCTTGGAGATATTAGGAAGAAGAGAAATGGGTCTGTAGTTTTCTGCAGTCTTTGTCACCTTTTTTATACACCGGGACGATATTAGCGGTTTTCTTATTGCATAAGATAAAAATACATATCTTATGTTACAGGTATATCATACATAGTAAGCATACAATGAAAACTAGTTACAATTGGACTATAGTACAAACATATATAATATATAGGTATACAAATATTTCAGATAGCTAGATTATAGTTAAACATTATGCGATTAATAAAACTATTCTTGAATCTCTCGGAGTTTACTTTCGAGCACAGACTAGATATATTTCCAAGGTTATAATTAGTATCCTTAACTTTAGGAAGCTGTTTATGTAGTGGATGTGTGTCTAATCTCTTTACTTATTAAATATATTCTTATCTTGTTTTTCCAATAACATTCGAATCTTAATCGGCTGAGAAATGTATTTACGTGTAAAACAACGGTTTAAAAAACCCTGAATTGCAGATAGCGAAACTCTTCACAGAATTAACAGAGAAAGTGGTAATATTTGTTGACATCTGTGTGATCATAGTTGATCTAGAGTTCAGACCTAATTAGAACGGGTTTGTGACAACAAAACTCGTTGAACAGAATGAGCACAGCCGATGGAAATAATAATCACACGGAATATATATGACTGAATTTAATAACACGGAAAGCAAGGAACCACGTTTAAATAAGAGCACTCCTAACACTTTACGTAATTTTGATCGGGCTACTAGCCTTCGCACATCTAGAAAGCCTGCGCAACAGTGTGTGCATATTAATATGTATAACCGCTCTGAAACTGTGTGATTGTACAGTTAGAGGTAACTCTGATTGTTAATTTGCAAGTATTAAGTTTACAAGGTCTTATCTATATATGGTCTTATATGAAGTACTCGGTGCCATTAAGCGATTGCTGGAAAACAACAAGCCCGTTTATAAACGATGTTAATAATTTCAGTAGACAAAACCACTGATCTCAAATAATTAGACTCATTATACTGGATAGAGCATCCGGTGCTCCCTCTGAAGTCGGAATAAAGTAGCGGCGGCCATTTCAGGTGGGACCCACTTGGTTTTCATACTGCCACTTTTAAGTTCTCCCATAGCTACAGATACATGTCACAAAAATTAGCTGGTTTTCGTTAAAAATCCGATCATTTAAAGCGAAAACCAGAGGCGAAAACTATGATTCAGCAATATTGTGGGTCCCCCCGGATATGGCCGCCGCGAGATTTTTAGCCTCACTTCGCGAAACAATAGATGCTCCATCCAGTATAATGAGTCTATTATTTGGGATCAGTGGACAAAACCTATATTGCTGAATTCGGCAGATTCAAGCGATGGTCTGATATATAGAATCCATGTATATGTAAATCGTACCAACCGACAATATTTGAACATGTTTTGAAACACGTTTTTCAATTCCCATTTTTTGCATTATTCGACGCTTATTACTTGCGTTCTGTAGTTGTTGGACCAAGGCAGCAAGCCGTTACTCAGTATAAGCAATATATTTAATGTACTGTGGCGCTTGTTGCTTGTATCTATTCAGGTCAAGCTTCCGTAAATTTAATGTACTGATATAAACACAGCATGTATATTTCCATCTCCTTCGCAACTCGTCCAATTCTGTCTTCATGAACAAACCTTCTTTGTGTTTCTCTCGTATATTTTGGAGCAGTTTTGAAATAGTTTGCAGATTTGGAGGTCTTAAGTAAACATTTCACTGTGATTCGTTGATACAACACCCCCGGTTTCAAAATCGCTTCCAGCGAGGCATCTTTCCATAGGCTTTTAGTTTTTTAAAGCTGTTGATATTTCGTGCCCGATTTTGCGAGCCTTCTATTCCTTTTAAACCAGCCTTGCCTTTGACCAAAGTGTTTGTAGGTTTTCTAAAGTAAGTTGCTTATATGGTTGATCAGGATGTGCTTGACACAACCTGTCGGTGAGTTTTCGAAGTGATCGAAGACCAGCGTCGAAGACTCGAAGTCTAAGCATTCGAGACACCCAAAAAAATTTATAAAAAAAGAGAAACGGAGCCAAAACCTAGACTCGGCCTACTGCACAGGCAGCTTTATAGAGGAGCGTTCATTGTCTTCAAAGTTGGCAGACAACAGGCTTCGGAAGGGAATTTGTTAACATTAGCCAAAGAGATCGCAGCGTTCGTGGACGAACGCATATTTTTTTTCTGAATAGCGTGGCGGAAAGCGTTTCCTCAGCTCGCCTAGCTCCTCCTACTGCAGGTTACCCTACACTTGACCCGACATGTTTATTATGGAGTCGGGACTGCTGGGAGCGGAGAAAAGTCCATGGGTACGAAGTTGACTTTCGGTCAGACGTCTGCTATTGCCACTGACTTAACAAGCCTGTGTTAGAACAATTTTTATCCGAGAGACGAGAGTGAGGAAGAGTGAGGCATTTTATGTGAAACCTGTATATTTTAGAAGACTTTGAAGTCATTTGTCGAATGCTAAAATATATTACCGTAAATATTTAATTTAGTTTTTGTTTTTTCTGTGTGGTATATCCGCGTGAGATTTGAGCCAGTTTAGGTTATATCTATTTTACGACCGTTGATATACCCGCTACAAAATAAAGGACGGCGACTACCTTCAACCAATTAACATGCAGTTTGTACTTGTATCGGTACACATGATGATTAGCCTCTATTGGTTGTAAATTTGGTTGACTATACAATCAAATCAGTAACGTCTTATACGGATTGTTGACGAAATTACATCCATGTGGAACCATATTTAAGAAATAGAACACTTTCTTTGTTTTTTTTATTATACAGTTATGGAAATAGTTTTTGATAGAGAGAAACCGTAGTGGGAACACGAACTTAGTCGCAGGGTGGGTGTTTACGTGATTTATTTCAAAACACCAGGAGTGTTTCTATTATTAATAGGAGCACCAATAAATTCTTTTCTATTTTATTAAAGAAACATCTTGCAGAAAGCTTTGAAAAGTAGCATTTTTCTTGATGTCTTTAGACCGCAAATTATCCGTAGCTGCATGTTGGACGGTATTTTAAATCTTTCCACGTTTTCTATCCCTCTGCGTTTTATAATTGTCGTTTTCGGTTTTATAAAACAAACTTTTCATGAATGAAAAAATGTAAAAATTAATTATTGAAACAAACACTATACATATGCTTTTGCATATCTAAACATTATATTGTATTTGACTTTTTTTCAAGAACACAAACAAAACCATGAAATCTACTTTCCGCACTTTTGACAAGTGCTTTAACTGGTCACAACACTGTTATTTACAATTGTAGATGGATCCCAGGATTCAGGATCAGAGGAATTTACAAGAAAAAGAATGAGGACAAGAAACATGGATAATGCAAAAATAACTGGCTGTTGCAGTGAATCCGAGAACGATGAAATACAATTTTACCAGACAGAAACAAATAACAATAATTCTACCGTCTTGGACAATCGTCATGGCTATAATGATAGCGATGAAAATGATGATGTTGGTGATAACGATGATAATGTTGATAACAATGATGATGATGAAGATGCCGATAGTGATGAGGATGATCATGATTATGATGACGACGCTGACAATAATGGTGATGATGATTATGATTATAACAACAATGATGATGATGATGATGATGATGATGATGATGATGATGATGATGATGATGATGACGATGATCACGATGGTGACAATATTGATGATAGTGATGACGACAGTGATGATCAATACACACAAGGTTTGTTGGTAGTTTGTTGGTAACATTGACAATTTAAATACTTACTAAAGTACCTAGTACATGTATACATATAGCCTGCCTAGTAGGCGTTGCATGTGGCCATTTCGAAGACTGGATGAGGGGACTGGGGAGAGGGCTTGAAAGTAACGCCTGCAGTGGAGCTCTTTAGTTTTGACAAACACCCCCAAATGAAATATGATCTCGAGCGGCCAATGTCTGAAGCTAAATTTCAAAATCCATGGCACTTAAGTTTAGTAAAACTTCACGTAAATTATATTATTTCAATAATTCTCTTTGTATAAAATACAATTATGTAAGAGATAAATCCCGAGAACGAGGGATGTATGCTATATACAGCCCCGAGGACACGTAGCGTCCGAGGGCTGTATATCGCATACATCCCAACGTTCGAGGGATTAATCTGACTTATTTCATGATTGAGGAGGTTTTCCAACAATATTCTTATAATATATATTCAATAATTTTCATATCTAATTAGTATTCAAGGGCTGTATGTTAGCAGCCGGTTTTTTAGGGGAGGAAGCGGGCGGGACTGAAATACCGTCTGCCGGGTTTGGCTAGGCTTTTTATTGCCGCCCCTTTTCAGACAGCCAATTAGGTGAGAGATGAAATATGAAACTGACCTTGACCAGACATGAATAACTGATCTGATTGACACATTACTGTATTCACATGCAATGAGTTGAGCTGGTCAGGAAAGTTTTTGTTCATTGCACTTTCCGCCCTACAGTATATGAATTGTGGTCGGAGATTTCGAAATTTCAGCTTTCGTTTCCTTTAAAATTAAAGGTTCATTTCAGAGCAGTTAACGGATACTATATATATAAATACTTTCAAGAGGTGACACAACAACGCTGCTTCGACTGCTGCATTCGCCTTGTCATCTCACTATAAAGTACCAACAAGACTGCCAAAACAGCAGCTTTTCCTTGGAGCAACTCTTGGACAGCTATCTCTTGTTTTTTAATAGAAATTCTCGTGAGAAATTTTGGGCGCGTTTAATAAACAATAGAGTTGATGTTTGCGGTCGTCTTGAACGGTGCCAACCAGACATGGCCAGACATCTCGCAAAATTTATTATCCGCTAGATAAATTTCGGCGACACTTGTAGCTTTTTTAAGACTTTTCGCACAGATTTACTTACACGACCAGCAAGAACATATTCATAATACCATTCTTCGTAACTTTTTTAAAGCTCTGACCTATAGTAAGCGAAATATTAGCTTTAAAGTAAACTAATTTGGGCAGTCGCTTCAGACACTAAACACATTTGAGCTTTTCGTTTACAATCTTAAATTTTTCTTACGGACCTTACTCACCTTACGTTCTTTTTACGCTTTACACTGACTTTCACGCTTATTTGTTGGCATAGGCAGCAAGAACATAATCAAACATAATTTGCGATATTGGTTCGATATAATACTTCTCAGAGGAGACACTCACAAGAACACTGCTACGGACACGGCCATTCGGTGCTATTAAAATCTTCTAGACATTTACTCTCGGGCCAACAAGAACAACGTGAAAATTAAACTTTTCCCGTAACCTGTTCCCCAACAAGTAATTCTTTAATCGCGATTTCTTGTTCGCATTTTGGAACTAATTCACGGTTTGAATATTGAGAAATATTCAAAATTTCAAACTGAGCCATCGAACTATTAGCCTCTGTCGAACTATGCCGTTAAACATTAACGGCTTAATTTAATTTGATTGACACTAATTCATCTTGCCTAGCCAATCATCATTTCCCGTCCGCCAGCGGACGGACATACGAAAAGCCTAGCCAAACCCGGCAGACGGTATTTCAGTCCCGCCCGCTCACCCGCCCGCCCGCTTCCTCCCCTAAAAAACCGGCTGCTACGCAGGCTAGGCTGTATGCTATATACAGTCCGCGGTACATCAAAGAAACCGATTCAATCATGAAATAAAGTACAATTAAAGATCATTAAAGGAAGTTACGACAATACCAGCAGGAAAATGTTTCTTATGTAACAAAATAAAATGAAAACTAATCATGCGTGACATTACGGTTCAATGAAGGTATACAGCACCATTGATATTTTCATATTTAGTCTTAGCCGCCTTGGCTTTTTACTGACGACAACAAATCCAATTTTATCATTGCTATGACTAAATTTGCTTGATTTTACATCTGAGATCAGGTTTATGGAAGGTGCCAAAATTAACTACAGTATTCGGGTTAGCATAATTCGGATCTATATACTTTTCATTGGATAAGATTATACGTACATTCAAAAATATGCTGAAACGACTTTTATTCTGGTGTTTTGGGACTTTTGTGTTACGGACTTGAAAAAAATCAATAGTTCAATAAATCGAGGAACTTTAAAATTGAATGCTTCAAAATAACAACTCCGAGAGGAGACTAAAACGAGTAAAGTCAGTGCAGTTTCGAATAAGTACCCGTCTCTTCTCCAAAATTACTTTTGAAGAACAATTTCTTGTGATACTATAGTCACAGAGTCATTGCTCAGTGGACCAATCAAAATGCATGCAGAAATATTCAAATTCACGTGCCTCTGAAATTATACTAATTTATAATAGTAATGGCATTGTATAATAAGAAAAAACTCATAGGATGTGGTGGCCTTAAGCCTGTTTTTCTCGTAATTTTTAAAAAAATGCCATGTGTAAGGCATCTTTTTCGGTACTATTAGTTCAATTTAATAGGGCCCGCAGTAATCGGCCTTCGCCTGTTATGGTGTTCCTACCCTTGTATTTATTCAATCAAGGTAAAGTTAAATAAAATGAAACAAAAATCATACTAAACTAAAGGATAAGAACCTTGTTAGTCTCTAAATCCTAACTTTAGTAATAATTGTCGTAATATTTTCTATTTTATATACTCAGCGACATACAAGAAAATGGAGAACTCTTGATCAGAAAGGCTAACAGTTGATTTTATCTTTTCTAGACGAGCCGTTGAAAATGGAGTTCAACATTTTTGTACAGTTTATGCTGAGCTCTTGTATTAATCAAGAGTTTCTTGAGAGTCAAGAAAGTGATAACAGTTATTTTGGGGAGCCTAAATTAAAAGTCGAAGGCAAGCTCACAAATATGAGAGAGCTAGTTGATAGTCAAGCATGGAAAAATGAATTTCGAGAAGCCTTGGAAGCGCTTCCGAATTTACGTTTTCAAAACATACAATTCCATGACGGTTGTGACGCTTGCCAAAGGCAAGGCCGAGTGGCATCAACCAATCTAACTTTTAGTGGTCTTTATTATGACAAAGAAACTTTTGAACATGTGGGTAATTACGAGCAACGTAAAATGTCTTTTAACGTGGGAAGATTTTGTGCAACAAGATCGAAACTCTATCACCGTATCTATCATTATAAATATAAACTTTACCAGAAGTGCAACGAATCCGTTAATCGTTTTAACGAGAGCCAAAACGAAACTGATGTTCTGGAAAAATGCCTAGATGATGAGGAGTGGATGTTGAAACTCTATAAAGATTTTAGCAATATGATTAATAGTGCGACAAAACTTTACACGACAGATGACAAATCTTAAGATAACGTAAGGTATGAGTATCTTAATTATGATATACTGAAAATACTTCAGCGAAACATTTGTGTTCTAAATTTTTCTAAAATAAAAGTTACAAAATATTATTAGTAATTCGCTGAGTATCGTGTTTCTATAAATTAATAAAAATGTGCACTGGTATATATACATACTAAAAATGTTAAACCCGCAGTTTTTAGACTGTTTGATCGATTGGCAGGCCCACCACATCACACTGCACATAATATATCCTAATGCGCACATGCTCACTGAAAAGCTTACGTCGCTTTTTTAACAATATTATCAAACAAATTTGCAAATGAATATTTAAAGGTGTTATACATAGGTACAGTAGTACAGTATATGTGTCATATTTAGAAACAAGATTCGTCCAACATAGAAACAGGGCCGCCGAGAGAAATTTTTGGGTCCGGGGCAAATTATCGATTTGGGGGTTGTATCTAAACTGTTATCCCTAAAGGTCCAGTAAGGGCCCTCGTTGATCCAGTGTTACTACAGGAGGAAACGGGAGTACCCGGGGGAAACCTGTGGTGTTTTGTAGAGTCAAACTGGAAGCACTCTTCTCACATGCGGCCAAGGTGAAATTTTCAATCAGATAACTGCTGAGAGCAGAAATCGAATCCGGCTCGGCAACCAACACCCCTTTTTAATCGGGTGGAAAAGGGGTCACGCCACTGATCTCTAAATAAACTGGATAGGCGGCAGTCGCCGCCATCTTACGTAGTGGAACATATGACGCATTGCGGCCTTAGAATTTGTTCCCAATCCCAAAGTTGATTATCATAAGCAACTCTTGACGTCAGCACGATCAGATTATCCGGGGGAGTCGGAAAAGCCGTAAAGCAAACAACAGATGCCGGTTCGTTTAGTTTTCACTGTTTAACAACAAATACAGTCAAAAGATGGCAAGTACACAACACGATATATTGTTAAGGCATTAAGATTACTATGAAAGGTACAATTTAAGACTTGAAATTGAATTCTTCGTAGGTTTTATAGTCTGTTTTTCAGTTTATATTATCGTGAAGTTTCTTCGTTGTCGGCACTGAAGAAAAACAACGAAATGTGAAAGGTTTTATAGCTCAGTAACAGAAACAAATACAAGAAATTAGTGTCTTAAACCTTATTAATACTTCTTGTGTCCTTACATTCGTTTAAATTTTCTTAAAATAACTCTTTTTCAATCTACGAAAGCTATGAACTTCAGTGGCAGTCATCTTTGGTAGTGGTCACGTCATCATATAACTGGCACGCAAAACCCAGCCCAATGGCCCATCCAGTTTATATAGAGATCAGTGGGTCACGCCCTTTTTAATCGAGCAAAAAATCTCACACCCTCCTAATCTTTATGCCCAAGTTACGCTCCTGAAAACAATGTTCGAATAAAAAAGAGTGGCTCAAAAGCTGTACAAAGATTTATGTAACATATTTACAGTCATTTGCAACCAACTTTTCGCCCAAATCATTGGAAGTTCGTCCAGAAGTTCGTTCGGAAGTTCGTAGTTCGTTTTGAACTCTGCATGTGATTGGTTCCTAGCAGCTAATCAAATGCGTAGTTCAAAACGAACTGAACTTCCCAACGAACTTCCGAAGATTTGGCTGGAAAGTGGGTTGCAAATGACTGTAACTACGCGATTCAACTCTACAGTACAGATGGCGATTTTAACGAATTATCACATAATGGTAGGAGAGGGGGGGAGAGAGAGAGGGAGAGAGGGAGAGAGAGAGGGAGGGAGAGAGAGAGAGAGAGAGAGAGAGAGAGAGAGAGAGAGAGAGAGAGAGAGAGAGAGAGAGAGAGAGAGAGAGAGAGAGAATGAATGAATGAATGAATGAATGAATGAATGAATGAATGAATGAATGAATGAATGAATGAATGAATGAATGAATGAATGAATCACATTTATTTCAGTACGGTAGTTCCATAAGTATAAAAACTTCTTTCCATGAAAGCCGTACATAAGTTAAAAAATACAATATTTTTGTTATTTTACAAATAAATACTAATTTACAAAAGATACTAACTATATACAATATATACATATATGGATGACAATTTCAAAGGAAAACTTCTTTTTAAATTCTGATTTAGATTGAGGTGTTTTCAGTTCAGAAGGAAGAGAGTTCCATAACTGAACACCTCTGTATGAGAAACTGCCTTTGTAACATTCTGTTTGTGGAATTCGAGTTGTTAATAAATTATGACGATTCTCTCTTAATTTATTCTTATAGGGACCCTGTTCCGAACGCTTAGTAAATAGGTCACTCAAATAGCTGGGTGCATTTTTTTTCAGAGCATTGTAAACCATAAGGCACAAATGTTTGTCCCTTCTAATGGTTACATTATCCCATTTCAGTTCCTTTAATTAAAATATCAGCCGATCTAACGTCATAACCTTGATTGGTTATTATACGAGCAGCGCGATTTTGGAGCTTTTGCAAACGAGTAGAGAGACCTTTGTTCAAATTTCCCCAAACAGTGTCGCAATAATCGAAATAAGGCTGGATAAGCGAATTATAAATAGTAAGTAATGTTCTGCGTGGAACAAATTTACGTGCTTGCTTTAGACCATTTATGGAACGACAAATTTTTGTAAACAAGTAATCGATTTGTTCGTTCCAGGTCAAAGTTTCATCCAAATAAATTCCAAGGCATTTAGCAGACTCGACTCTTTTGATAGGTTTATCACTGGACCCAAATTGTCCAATTAAACTGTGTACCAATAAACATTGTACTCAGTTTTAGTGACATTTAAACTTAATTTATTCGCTTGTAGCCATTTGTCGACATTTAGTAAGTCACATTTAACTTTATTTTGAAGTTCTGTAGTGTAGTCGATTTGGATGAAACACTTAGTGATGTATCATCTGCGTACATACGAGCTTTTGTGTATTGCAGACATGTCGGTAAGTCATTGATAAAAAGTAGGGAAAGTAGAGGTCCTAAAATAGACCCTTGTGGAACCCCACATTGAACTTCTTGAAGTTTAGAAGTACAACCTTCTACTAAACAGCATTGTTTTCTGTTTGATAAATGTGATGAAAACCAATCAAGAGTCATTCCATAAATGCCATAGAACTTCAATTTTTCTAATAATATTTCATGTGACACCGTGTCAAAAGCCTTTGCTAAATCCAAAAAATTAATGTGATAAGATTCAAATTACCTTTATCAATATTCAAATACCATTCATTAGTTGCGTCAAGCAGGGCTGTAACGGTTGAGTGAAGCGAGCGAAATCCAGACTGATATTTACTCAATAAATTGTTTTCAATAAGATTTTCATAAAGTTGATCATAGACTATCCTTTCACATAATTTAGAAATTGCTGGTAAAATGGATATTGGCCGGTAATTCTGTTGATTAGTTGCATCGCCAGATTTAAATAGCGGAAAAACCTTAGCAATTTTCCAATGAGATGGAAAAATACCGGTTTCAATCGACTTATTTATAATTAGTGTTAGCGAGCCACAAACAATAGAAGCTGATTCCTTAAGAAGCCTGCTCGAAATGTTATCCAAACCAGTTGCTTTATGAATAGGTAAACGCTTTAACAGATTTAAAACAATATTCTCTGATGTTGGTTCTAAACAAAAGGCAGATTTTGTTGGTGTTAAATAACTCTGGAAACTATGTTCACTATCGGGTATTGTTGAAGCCAAATTAGGTCCTATGTGAATGAAATGGTCGTTCAAAACTTCACAAAGATTAATTGGTTCGGTAAATGATTTCCCGTCAATTTTGATTTCATTAATTGAAGTGTTACACGTCTTTTTGCGATGCGTCAATTGGTTAATTGTTTTCCAAATTGCCTTAGCATTACCAGCATTTCCCTGAATTTGTGAATGATCGTAATTTGCTTTCGCCTGCCTTATTTCGTTATTAGCAAAATTTCTAGCTTTTTTAAATTCATTCCATATTTCAGGGCTATTAGTAATAACGGCTTGTTTTTTTAGATTATTTCGTTTAATAATTAAAGCCCTAATGTGATTAGAAAGCCAAGGAGATCTTTTATTTTTAACTCTTCTAATTCTCACCGGCACATGTACATCAGTCACTGTTGTAAATAGGTGTAACCAAATATCTAACATGTCTTCAGGAGATTCACAATTACCAATACTATTCCAAGGCATAGCTTTTAAATCGGCCTTAAATTTATCAGAGTTGAAATTTTTGAAATCTCGAGTTGTGATGTATTTGTGCGTATTTTTAGTAGGAATTGCAATTTTACGAATTGTATAAACTAAACTGTGGTCACTGATAGCAATATGAGAAACTCCAGACATAACAACTCGTGATGAGTCATTTGTAAGTATGACATCAATGAGAGTTTTAGATGTAGGAGTTATTCTCGTAGGATCTGTTATTAATTGAGACAGCTGATATACCTGGCCAATAAATTTTAGTCGAGTTAAATGACCACAGTAGTCCTTTGAGAGATAATTACAGTTTAAATCACCTAAGAGAAAAAATTCTATTGATTCATTGTCAAGTAAACGAACAATGTTCTCCATAGTTGAGAAAAAATTATCATCACATGCACGAGGTCTGTATAAAGCTGTCACATTAAAAGGACTACTGTTAGGTTTAGAAATATTGATGAGAGGATTAGAGAGAGAGAGAGAGAGAGAGAGAGAGAGAGAGAGAGAGAGAGAGAGAGAGAGAGAGAGAGAGAGAGAGAGAGAGAGAGAGAGAGAGAGAGAGAGAGAGAGAGAGAGAGGGAGAGAGGGAGAGAGGGAGAGAGGGAGAGAGGGAGAGAGGGAGAGAGGGAGAGAGGGAGAGAGGGAGAGAGGGAGAGAGGGAGAGAGGGAGAGAGGGAGAGAGGGAGAGAGGGAGAGAGGGAGAGAGGGAGAGAGGGAGAGAGAGAGAGAGAGAGAGAGAGAGAGAGAGAGAGAGAGAGAGAGAGAGAGAGAGAGAGAGAGAGAGAGAGAGAGAGAGATTTAAAGTCGGAATTTCTTCAGTTGATAAACTGCTTTACAAGAAAGCCGAACTAAACTTACAAAAGTTAAAAATTAATTATTAATTAATTAGAAGCATGATGTGAGGCCTCTTTTGAACTCATTGATGTTTTCACTACATTTTACATTTTCCGGCAAGTTGTTCCAAATTTTACATCCAGAATATGCAAAACTTTTTTTTTAAGAATTCAGTACGTGCTTGAGGTAAAACAAGACACAACTTTCTGTTTCGCAGGGAATATATATCATTAACGGTAGACATTTTAAAATGGTCTCGTAGATACGGAGGGGCCATGTTGTTTAACACTTTATACATCATAATTAACTTGTGCATATCTCGTGTTTCCGTAAGATTTTTCCATTGTAATTGTTGTCTTATTTCATTAGATCTGACTTCATAACCTTGACAAGTAATCACTCTTGCTGCACGGTTTTGCAGCTTTTGCAGTCTGTGGGCTGTTGTCAAAGGCATATTGTCCCACACAACATCACAATAATCGAACAATGGTTGAATTAGTGACTTGTATATTGTAATTGAAGTTTGCTGAGGAACAAAACGTCTCACTTGTCGAAGACCTGAAATTGAAGCACTTACTTTTTTTGACATATTGTTGATATGATCTAACCATGATAATCTTTCATCTATATATACCCCTAGAGATTTGGTTACCCTAACTCGTTTTATAGGTTTACTGTCGAGATATAATAGCGGCATATCTCTTACCTTGTCAAGATTATAGTCAGACCCAACAAACATGTACTCTGTTTTAGTTACGTTTAGACTGAGTTTATTTGCTTTTAGCCATTCACTAATATTTTCGAGATCTTTGTTGGCAAGAGTTATTATTTCTCGAATAGATGTTCCAGTAGTTGTTACGTTAGTATCGTCAGCATACATTCGAGCAGTGGAATATTGCAGACAATGTGGAAGATCATTAATATAAATGAGAAATAATAATGGTCCAAGAATGGAACCTTGGGGAACGCCACAGTTAAGTGTGCGTTCTTTTGACAGAAAGCCGTTAACACAACATTTTTGTCTGCGATTGTGCAAATACGATTTGAACCAAGATAAAGTATTTGCATCAACTCCATAACTTTGGAGCTTACAGAGAAATATGTCATGGCTTACAGTGTCAAATGCCTTTGCTAAATCCAAATAAACTACAGAATTAAGAAGTCCCTGATCCATGTTTTTAAGCCAATCAGTTGTTGCATCTAGAAGTGTACTCGTAGTAGAGTGAAATGGCCTAAAGCCTGATTGTTTTTCATGCAATAAACTATTTTTATTGAGATACGTATATAACTGATCGTAAACAATACGATCAAAAACTTTAGATACGGCACTGAGTACAGAGATAGGTCTGTAATTGTTTACGTCGTCTTTAGCTTCGCTTTTATGTATTGAGAGGAGAGGGAGAGAGGGAGAGAGGGAGAGAGGGAGAGAGGGAGAGAGGGAGAGAGGGAGAGAGGGAGAGAGGGAGAGAGGGAGAGAGGGAGAGAGGGAGAGAGGGAGAGAGGGAGAGAGGGAGAGAGGGAGAGAGGGAGAGAGGGAGAGAGGGAGAGAGGGAGAGAGGGAGAGAGGGAGAGAGGGAGAGAGGGAGAGAGGGAGAGAGGGAGAGAGGGAGAGAGGGAGAGAGGGAGAGAGGGAGAGAGGGAGAGGGGAGAGAGGGAGAGAGGGAGAGAGGGAGAGAGGGAGAGAGGGAGAGAGGGAGAGAGGGAGAGAGGGGAGAGGAGGGAGGGAGGAGGGAGAGAGGGAGGGAGGGAGAGAGGGAGGGAGAGGGAGAGAGGGAGGGAGGGAGGGAGGGAGGGAGGGAGGGAGGGAGGGAGGGAGGGAGGGAGGGAGGGAGGGAGGGAGGGAGGGAGGGAGGGAGGGAGGGAGGGAGGGAGGGAGAGAGGGAGAGAGGGAGAGAGGGAGAGAGGGAGAGAGGGAGAGAGGGAGAGAGGGAGAGAGGGAGAGATTGATTGATTGATTGATTGATTGATTCACTTTTATTTCAATACGGTAGTTTCATAAGTAGACACTTCTTTACATGAAAGCCGTATGACAATATGTACATATATATTAAATATTTTTACAAGTTTTATAAAATAAAAATATACAATAGATGAATATAAACAATTAAGATACACAATGACAATTTTTCAAATCAGACAATTTGTTTTTAAAAGTAGTCAGTGATTGCGGTATTTTAAAATCGTGTGGAAGAGAATTCCACATTTGCACACCTCTATACGAGAAGCTTCCCTTAAAACATTCAGTTTGGGGAGTTCGAGTTAATGCTAAATTTATTTCACTGTCCCTAAGTTTTGACCTGTAAGAAATATAATCTGAGCACTTAACAAAAAGGTCATTTAAATAACCAGGAACTTTATTATTTAGAGCTTTATAAAGAGGGAGAGAGGGAGAGAGGGAGAGAGGGAGAGAGGGAGAGAGGGAGAGAGGGAGAGAGGGAGAGAGGGAGAGAGGGAGAGAGAGAGAGAGAGAGAGAGAGAGAGAGAGAGAGAGAGAGAGAGAGAGAGAGAGAGAGAGAGAGAGAGAGCCTTCGTCGAAGGGTCTTACGTTCTCTGTTTCGGCAGTATATCTAACCTTAAGTAAATTTCGATTGTCAGTGTTTCTACACTGTCTACGCAGCACGCTAAAGCGGTTATCTAGTAGACTTTTATTTTAAAAATAGTAACATTTGACGGAAACGTTTACAGATCATTGTTTAGAGAATTATTAAGAGAACTTTCAACCATTAAATGATCGCTTTTGGTTCTTTAAAAGTCAATATATTCGCCAAGGCATCTTTTCTTGTATTTTTGCAAACATATTTTAATTTAAGTAAGTGCACCATCACCAATGCAAATGAAAAAGCTCCATTTATCCCAAACAAAGTTTACATATACTAACAAGGAAACAATTGCGCGTTTTTTTTAGTATGTGTAGAGTAAAACTTGTGGAATAATTTACTTCAATTAACGGCGTCGCGTGTTAATCAGCTGCGAACACATTCATGGCATTCTGCGCATGTTAGCGATAAAGCCATTATAGGTAGCAAGTATTTCATTCTTCTAACAAGTACCGTATAATATGCGCGAGCTTAATTTAATCACAAGAAACCAATATTGAAGAAATGATATTCGGTTAAAAAGTCGGAAATTCTAAACGTTTATAGACGTTCATTGAAGACAAGTAATTGACAAAACTTATTAAAAATTGTTTTCGGTTTTATTACCAATCGTAATAAGTACGGTACTACCAATATACACTGGAATAAAACGCGAAAGATTTGCGGGAACTTACAAGTTGTGCTTACAAGTTGTGGCACAAGGGTTCCCAACGGGTTCCACTACGGTTGCCACTTAATCCTGTTGAATTTATTTCGTCAATTCAAGCTTCTTTTACAAAAAATTGACAGTGCAAAAAAGTGACACTTGCATTGTATATTTCTCGATTGAATCTCTTAACTAGAATTAGACTAACAAAATGACGGTATTTACAGGTAAAGCGCGCACGGTTCCCACTTCCGCAGTATAAAAGCCGATATAATGATCAAGTACTTACAGATGTTTAGCGAGAATCGTTGTGAAAAACGTATTTTAAAAGCGTCAATTGTAAAAATTCATCATTCCTATATTAAAAACCATCATACAAGTCAACAATCGTCGTTCTAGAACGTGTTTTTTAGTAGAAATCGTAGTGGGAACCGTTGTGGTGGCCATTTTGACTCTAAAATCTCATGTTGCCTTCCCAATGTTACTCATAAGCAGCGTTGTAAGCCTACTGTAAGATTACTTTCCATTTTTCGCTTTAAAAGACGGTGTTTAGTTAGTTGTAACAGCATTGTTCGACCAATATATTAACATAGAATGTTTTTTAGACAATCAGTGACAAAATAGTGTAATAAAAGTAGCGTGCTACGTAGGCAGTGTAGAAACAACAATCGAAATATAGTAAGGTTAGATATACTGCCGAAAGAAAGAACGTAGGAGTCTAACATTTCGAGCGAAGGCCCTTCGTCAGAGAGAAACGAAAAGAGTGTAAACAAACAATGAACGTATATACGAAAGGTAATCATGTGACCAAAAATAAGCCAATAGATAAAAATGACAATAACAAATTGATAATGAGATGCGAAAAATTAGCCAATCAAATCAAAATAACAATAACAATAACAAAACGATGAGACGCGAAAGACATTTGCTATTCATACCGTCCGATGAGCAAGAAGGAGGGGGTGTAAAAAGGATGAGCGAGAGTAAAAATAGATAAATATAAAAAGTGAAAACGCTGTTTATGTCCGCCCTTGCTAAACAGAAACAATGTCTTCAGAGGTGTTAAACTAAAAGAAAAACGTTCGTTGAGTCCGTGAGGATGAATGGTAGCAATTTTGAAAATGAGACGCTTTTGAGTCTTTTGCGGCTGACATTACCGCCAGAAATGGGTGAGATGGCACAAACTTGCATGTCCGAAATACAATGGTTGGCACTATTAAAATGTTGGGCAACAGGCTTGTCAACATCATTGTTCCTCACAGAACGAAGATTTTCAGCAAACCTGTCAGATAAACGTCTGCCAGTTTCACCGATGTAAAGCATGCAACATTTATTGCAAGAAATACAGTAAATGATGTTGGAAGAGATGCAATAAAATTATGATGAATAACAAAATTAGATTTAGGTCCAAAAATACATGTAGCGGAGTTAAGAAAGGAACACGTGTAACAACGGGTACGGGAGCAAGAAAAAGTACCCGCTGGTGCCAATAGATTTTTTCTAAGGGCACTACGCACTAAACCATCACGAATATTTTTATTACGCCGAAAAGAGATTAAAGGGTTGTCGGTGAAAATAGCTGACGTTTCAGGATCATTCTTTAGGATATGGAAATTGTGGCTAATGATATCCTTAACTTTGTAGTTGAAAGGATGACAAAATACCTTGGGACACTTCGTGTTTGTAGGTTAAGTTAATACATTTTACGTTTTTTCTCGTGATAGAGTTTATACCTCCCTCTCCCTTCCTTTACAATGTTGACTAGGAAATAAGGGAGGCTGTGAACGTGAAAATGAGCGCTTAAATAGTCACCCAAATTGAACAGGTGGGCCGATGATATATTACCCTTCGGGATGATATATATCATACCTCGGGCTTCGCCCTCGGGGTATATCATACCTTGGGGTAATATTTCATCGAACTCCCCTCGCTCCAGGTCTATAAATTATATATATATATATATATATATATATATATATATATATATATATATATATATATCTTTATATATCAAATTTTTTAATTGTTTAACTAATTTACAGATGGATACAAGTGTCTTTATATGCACAGTGAATAAAGGATTATAAAATTCAAATTCAAACTTAAATTCAAATTACAACGGGCAAACTTACTGAAATACCTAAATGTTCAGTTGCTTATATGTATATGCTAATTAAAGAATAAAACTCATGCAATAGAATTTACATTAATAAGATAAACTATAAGTGTAAACAGATTATAATTACAGGGTATGTTAGTAAAACAAGCTGAGAAATAAACATAAAAATAGTGATTTGAAATTATAAGCTGAATATAGTGTTGAAATGGTGGATCGTCTCATAAATTTAAACCAGGAGAATTAGAACTGTTACGGAATGGACTTAGCTTTTCCATCAAACCACATCGACTAGCTAAACTCCTCAGACATATTAATAACCTCCTTTGAACTCATCCATCAATCGATGAAAGAAAAATTGAAGAATAACGAAGATCAGATCCACTTAAAAAACGAACTTCAATCAGTGACAAAATTGTTGGGACACTTCAACTTGAAAAACAACATTTTCCGTTTTATGTTCCTCTGTATAACCTTGATTGTTTAAAACTCTAATACCATTTTTTTACAAAGACTAACAGTACAGTTTGATATAGTTACCGCGCCGGTCATTTTTTATTTACAATAAGGTTTTATTATTTATAACTGAAAGCGTCGGAAGAAAAAGGGGTCAGTGAGGTCACAGTAACACAATACCGGATTACTCTCGTAGCGGATCAACTTTCATACCGGTTAGGCGTCTTTGTAACTAAATGAGACCATAGACCACTTTCATAATAGTGAATATTCTTTTATGTGCATCTTAATAAGCCTTTCTCGTCTCGTTTGTGTCCATAATTCAAACGAAATTTTTGCTTCATAACGAGGCCAGAAATGCTTAATACCATTTTTACCATTATTGCATAAATTCCATCATTATACAGAAGAGAATACTGCAAAATACTGTTAAAACATATTTTGCCTCAGCATTCCAGTGCAACGAGTAACCCAAATCTTCAATGAAAGGTTCTACAAATAATATCAAAACGTTAGTTTTTCTTCTTAAAAAATATTAGATTTGTTATTTCGATGTTAATTTCATTAATTTATTGTCTAACTTGAATTTAGTATTATAATTTCAATTTACTAATGCATGTGATTGACAGATTCTTTAACGCTTACCAAAATGAATTTCACAGGATAAGTTGTACTGAGGTTGGATGATTTTCAGGCTAGCTTTCTGTTTGTTATTTTTCAGTAAAAATTGCTTTGCCTCGTTCCCCATCACCACATAATACGTTGTTTCTGTTCCAGAAGTAATTTCAAAAATAATTTTTGGGTTGTTGCCAGTGTACAGTAGTGATTGGAATCGAACGCCATTGTTTTGACAATTAAATCGGACATAATTATCGTCTACAAAAAGTAATTATAGTAAGAAAATCAGTATTAGTAAAATGCTCAATTAAACTTTTGTTTGTACATAGCTTGCAAATTGAAGATGTGTTTTTTTCTTCCAAATCCTTCATTATAATTGGTTAGAAAGTTTGCGAGAATTCGCATTATTATACATTATCTTCGAATCCTAGTGGATTATAATTGGTGGGAAACTTGTACGAATTCTTGATATCTGCACTTTTAGTTGTATTTGCCGCTGTAATTGGTTGATTCTGAACACAGAATGCTATTATCTGTAGTTTCTGGAGGTATTATCTGTAGGAAAAAGGACTTATCATGCATGTGCTGACGTGACGCCACTGACAAGCTGGCAAAACAACTGTCTTTGAATTGCATTTTTTGGGGTTATGGGAGTGATTTTCTTTACATTTTCAACTGAAATGTATAATAAAACAATTATTGAATTTGACTTTTTTTTTATATCAGATTATGTCTCAGACCGCATTATCAGCCTTCGTCTTCGGCTTCGGCAGATAAGTCATAACACAGACCTCGACCTTGATAATTCTTGATATCAACTGAAACTCTCATCCGATAATTGTTTATCATCTGCACATTTAGTCGTGTTTGCCGCTGTGATTGTCAGATTTTGAGCCCACAATGATATTATGTATAGGTTATTTTGAGGCCACGAGGGGATATGTGATTTATTCACCGAGGGCGAAGCCCAAGGTGAATAAACACATATCACCGAGGGGCCTCAAAATGACGTACTTATTTTTCATATGGCGAGGTTGACAGGATTTCATAAAGAGTAGTGCGGGGGATATTAGACGGGAAGATTAGAGGAGAATATTATAGCGAGGAATGGTAGAGGGGAATATTAGTGCCTTAGATGGGAATATTAGAGGGGAATATTAATCATATCTACTGTTTTGCCAGGGGCTATTGAATATATTCCCCTAAAAGAACAAAGGAAACCAAGGCATTTGAAAAATAACTGTAGTTTCTGAAGGTATTATCTGTAGGGAAAAAGGCTTAATATCATGCATGTGATGACGTGAAGCAAACTAAAGAAAAGGCCGGGCAAGATGCGACTGTCTTTGAATTGCGTTTTTAAACGTCTTTTTGGTTCTGATGGGAATCAATGATTTTCTTTAAATATTCTTAAATATATAATAATTCAATGTTTTTGATATCAAAAATTATCAAGGTCTCAGACCAAATTATCAGCCAAGCTCAAAAAAGGCTAATCCAA
This sequence comes from Corallium rubrum, assembly GCA_964035015.1. Lineage (NCBI taxonomy): Eukaryota > Metazoa > Cnidaria > Anthozoa > Scleralcyonacea > Coralliidae > Corallium > Corallium rubrum. The sequence continues at coordinate 16,905,876 of OZ035997.1, forward strand.
TAATTGTGATATGGACGACATCAATGTGTTGCTCTACATGTTTTGCTGAAAGATATAGCTACAATTTATCTCTGGTATGGGTCAGTTTCTACAATCGGCTCTTGTCGTAAAGACTATAACCGCACGATAGCTATATAGCAACACATTTATCGGCTAGAAGCAGTAATACACTAACGTGCGTTATTAATAATTAGTTTTGCAGCTGTTTTATGATGCAGTTAAATGGTTGCTGTTTTGCCATAAAAAACGACATGTCTTTTTGTTCAGGTGAAATGGAAAGTCAAAACAGCTTTGTATACTCTAAAGTGTTTAATGAAACAACTGATTAATTTGAGAAAGTTTTGTTTAGAAATTCTGCAGTTTACGAACTAGAAGCATTTAAACACGTTGGGAATTTTCGACAACATACTAAGATATTTTTCTTTTTTTACTTTGATACATTCATATTAAAAGGGGAAAATAATATAAGTTTCTTATCTACATGTAGCTTTATAATTATTCAAAGTGTTATTTCAATTAGCTCAAATTATGCAGTAGCCATTTTTTAGTTATAAAGAGAAGCGTTTACAAAGCGTATTTAATGACAACTTGGTGCAATGTCACTTATGACGTCACAAGGCATTTTTGACAATGCTCATTTTGAATTGACAAAATTTCCAGTTAAATTGTGAAGAGAAATCTACAGACAATTTGTTATGTTACATGGACAGAAAGACTGTTTAATTTTCCCCAAAAATCTTTTCCAACCACCTGTTATATCTTATCAATATAATATTTAAAAAAATAAAGATTTTTGCCACTGCGTTTTGGTCTTTTGGAAAGAGAGTGCAATGTTTCTTTATGTTAAGCTATTATGTTTAATATCGTTACTATCTTTTCTAATAGATTTGTCACATTTATAAACGCTTAACCGATGTATTTAATATTCCACATTATAGTGACTTTTCTATAACATTTTGCTAGTTTTGATTCTACATGTATACGAAAAATTACGCTGAGCAAATTTGTGTAGTACTTTAAAACAATGGTTTAATGGTTTATAACGGCAAATAATTAGTTTGTCAACTTTCCTGCTTCGTCAAAGTTAATGTTTGACTTTACTTACTTGATCGCACTTTAACTCCACAAGTACTTTCATTAGAGTCTGAAATTTCCATTTCAGTGATGTGAGTTTTGATTTGAATCACATTTTTATCACTTGTTAATATCAGTGTAGCGTTTCGAACTGTTGTAAAGAAAACTGCACATCGAGATAAACTTCCCTCTAGTAAAAAAGAGAAAGTAATAAAAATCATGGAAACCTTTCTTTTCTTTAAGCACTGAGATAGGTTTTTAACCCCTTGACTACCCTTGACGAGTAAAATGATCGTCTGGCGTTATAGCCAGAGTAAAATATTATATAGGTTCGTCTACATGCGTGAGTAGTCAAAGGGTTAAATCAGTATCTTAAAATATACTAGATGATGGAGGCAAACTATTCTTTTTTTCTACTTACCGTCCTTACCGAGTATTTTAAAACTAGTACTATAACAGTTATGTTGAAACTAATATTTACGACTCTTACCTATGGCTTTGACAATTAGCTTCTTGTTTTTTAAAGTACAAATCCTTTGTCTTTTGTCGCGAGACCTTGCTGAAAATGTCCCACTATCATTCAAAGTCAGATTGTAGATTGTTAGACCAACAATTCCTTTTGATAAATCTCCGGTCCAAGCAATACGTTTAGATGATGATAAGTGCGGATTTCGGATAACACGTCTTTTTGACGGGAATATGGTAAGAAGTTTTGGGAAGATATCTTGATAATCTTCATTCCAAGGTCCAACACTTATTTTTTCTATGTTTTTAAGGACATCTATAGGATACTTCCAAACCATATTGATATCCTTATCCAAACTACCGTTAACTTGCAGCACATCTTTTACATTAGCTTTGCTACAAAGTAACGGAGTTACTAGAATGATGAAAATAAATAAATGAGGAATTAAAGTATACATTGCAAAAATACCTTCCTACCCAGCCCCCGCTCATAAAAGCTGCGCCATTGTATACTCGATCATGCATGTTACACCGTGCCGGTCTGCAGCCTGTATTTTCCCTAAGTTTGTTAGTAGTCTCATGACTGATACTGTGACAACTAAGAAGTGCATAATATTCCCTTAGATCGATAAATAATGTAATTTTGAAACTAGCATTTGATCAATAATTTCAAATAATTTCGTATTATTATATAAGTTGTTTATTTTTTCTCTAATTAGTTAGTCATTGTATTTTACTAATTTTCCTAAGTTAGGAAAATACAAAGGAAATCTGTACCATGCAAGGCATACATCATGTAGGAGAACTTGTCGTCATTGTCGTGGACTCATGGAGATATGTTTTATAAGTTTATGTTCCAAAATTACCATGTATATTCAGATTTCAGATTGAGATTGTATACAATACGTCTATATAATCGTGATTCTTACTGTTTTAAAATTGGGCTTTCAAATTTACAAGATATTAGCGTATCATGATGTCCAATCTTATTGCAAGGGAAAGGCCATAGCTACGGCCTGTATCAATAAGCATTGTTATACAATATAATTTATGCACGTTTTACACACGAGTGACTGTTGCATGACTTGTATAAACAGCTGCTAGTGTATCGCTGTATAATCCTGTATTGGTTGGAACAGGGAAGGAGGGTGACTAGTCACCCCAGTCACCCCCCTGTATCCGCCCTTGGCTAATGAACTTACCAACAGGGCCGTAGGCAGGATTTTTTAGTCAGGGGGCAGTAAGAGTGCCCAATTTCTAGGGAGTCCGGGGGTATACTCCCCTGGAATATTTGAACATTTTAATTTAAAACATATTTTTAAGACACGTTCTCTCATTTTTACAAAATATTTTGTCTAAAACTACAGTATTACATATTTACAAAGACAACGACAGTCATTTGCAACTCACTTGGCACTTTTCACCAAAATGTTCAGAAGTTTGTTACGAAGTTCGCAAGTTCGTAGGGAAGCGCGAACGCAACGCGAAAACTCATTGTCAGAGTTACTGTATGATATTAAACGACTAGTTAGTTCTTTATTCTGTGACTCTGGGAACAAATGTGATATTCCTGCGCAATTATTAACTGTATAACTGTCTGAATACCAATAAAAAATAATAATCAGCATTATAAAAATCATAGTTTGGATTTCCCCCCGCTATCTGCCGCCCTGCTTACCAAATGGGTTGTCTTCGGCAAAACTATTCAAAACATTTGCAGTACGTGTTTTACCAGATCTATTAATTGCCTTGTGTTTTAAATCTAATAAAACTGAAATACTCTATTGCATAAACAGCTGAAGATCAAAACATTACTGAAGTAACTGAACAGATGTTAATATACACATGAGTGTGACGCTTGTGCTCACGCATCAATTATTTTAATTAAAAGTGTGATGCAAGATCATACTTTTAATTAAAATAATTGATGTGTAAGCACAATATACGCTTCGTCACACTTATGCGTGTATGGGGCCATTTAAACGGGAGAAAATAAGTCGCGACTTAAGCCGGTTTTCCACTAGGCGACTTTTTTCGCACGAAGCGACTTTTTCTTTTGTCTCATGAGCTCTGAGCGGGAACTAATCAGAAATCTATCGAATTCGAACAAAAGAAAGTCGCTTCGCACGAAAAAATTCGCCTAGTGGAAAACCGGCTTTAATAAAGACGCGTCCTTAATTAAGACGCGTCGTGAACACACTCACATAGGTCTGTATAAATGGTCAATTTGTTCGGGGCCAAAGTAAGTCGTGACTAAAATAAGAACAGGGTTGAAAGCTAATCCAAAGTAAGTCGCGACGTCCTAGAAATGGACCGTTTATACGAGTGTGTTTGCAGGATGCGTAGGACGCGTCTTAATTAAGTCGCGACTTATTTCTCCGTTTAAATGGCCATGCTATACGCTTCGTCACACTTCTGTGTATTTTAAAATCTGTTCAGTAGTGTTTTGATCTTCAGCAGTTTATGCAACTGAAGAACTAAACTATCATTTGAAGAACTAAACTACGATTAACCCTATCCAGACTGAGGGGGGGGGGGCGGAAAGTGCCCGCGCTGATTTTAAAAGTTAATATCTCCTAAACCAGTACAGGTATGGTTCTGAAATTTTGTGAATTTTCCTAAATATGTATGGGCTTTATGTGTGGAAAATTTGGTGAAAAAATATTACGCCAAAAAAAAGTTACAGCGTAGTCGTGAACACCTACCAACACTAAATTTCAGCAGACCAATTTACTTATGTTTTCTTTTATAATAGTTACAATAAAAGTAAGCACTTTTTAATAAAGAGAAACTATTTTTTTGATATACTACCTTTTTTATGTTAACAAAACAATAAGAAAAAGAATTTTGGAAATTCTAAAAATCCAGGGGTTTTGCAATTAATGACGTCATAATTTGTTGCCATGACAACATAAGTGTAACACATACTTGAACAAGGCATACCATCCACCTGTAAAAGTTTCGTCGGAATACACCAAATGGTTCAGGAGATATTGACCGCGGGCACTTTCCCCCCCCCCCCCCCTCCAGTCCCAGAAGACCCAAAAAAGCCCAGTCTGGATAGGGTTAAATTAACAACTACATAATTATGTGAACCCTGCAAGTACAGTTAACTTGAAAAACAGCATGATGCGGTTAGGAAGCTGCACGTATTTCCTGCCTAAATAGTTATTTTAATTTCTAACTACGATTATAGGCGTAGCAGCCTAAGTTTGTTTCGGGGGAGGGCAGAGGTTTTCTCCCGAAAAATTTAGAGCCAAATATTGATTTTTCAGTCTTACTTTAACGCCGGTTTGTATTTTGCTTGAGTATTTCACCGCAACGCCTATTCAAATTGCCCTAAATTCCCATCAGAAAGCGCCCGAATTTCTCTTTTTCAAATATTTTGGGAGAAATTGCCCCTCACCCCTAACTCATTCTTGTCCGGCTCGAAATCACTCACAGCAGGTGGTCTCAGCAAATTTGTGAATTAGCATGCCATAATAACACAAAAATAATACCACAATATATAATTTGAATCGTTTTTACCTCTACTATTCAAATTTTGGGTTGTCGGGTCTTGTCAGACAACCCATTTTGCAAATTATGCTAATTTATGCTAATTATTATTAATATTATTATTATAATCTACAACAAAATGTTAAATATTTAAACAATAAATGACTTTAGCACCAAACTTTGGGGAAGTAAAATGAAAAGCACTATTTCACAAATTCAAATTGAAAAAATTAAAGCAATATAATAAAATGCGAATATTATATTGATTTTTTAGTATTTTTCATTGGGCGACCCCCGTGGTGCCGCTCGAGCGGGATCGTCACTTATTTTGGAAATTTACAAATTAAAACAGAATTATACAAGAACATACAACCATAATACATCATTAAGATCGTTTTTAAGTCAGCTATTCAGATTTGTTGTTATTTTGCATGATATTTACTCCTGTTTGCCATTACAACGCCGACAAGTCGAGGCAAATTTTGTTCGAAAAAATGGCCGACCGGCTGAGTTCTTTTTGTCAAATTTTACCAAATTACTGCTAATCTACGAAATAATTACATCAAACAAATGCTTATACTCACTTTAGGAGTTGTTACAGCAAAAAATTTGGTTGGTTTCGCTTATATATTGACCAAAAAAAGCCATTTTGTTCATCTTGTCTCGTCGCGCCACGAGCAGACTTCCGGATCAAATTTCCTCGCTTCAGAGCTCGGGTAGTACTTCATGGCATATCATTATAAAGGTCTCATTTTAAAAAGGGATCTTTTAGGATCATTTTAAGCCCGAGGGGGGTAATTTTGGTCAAAACCTCGCCGGTTCACAGCGAACCGAAGTGATCCGTCACCAGTAGCGGATGACAATAGGGCCGGACCAGAATGAGCTTTAGAGCAGCATTATCCCAGAGCTGTTCCAAGAAGTCGATACCAGGATTCGTTTGCACTGCTTGTTACCAGTTGTTTAGCAATTTTGGAACAAGTTGTTAGCATCTTATAACAAGGGTGACGACTTTATCAGATTTACGAGATGTTCTGACAAGTCTGATATCACCTGAACGTAACAAGTTGCTACAAGGTTGGCGACAACAAATTTGTAGCAATTTGATGAAATAGCAACATTGTTACAACTTGTTCACAGCCTTGCTACAAGGTTCAGTGTTGCGAACACATCTTGTTGACAAGCTGTGAGATTTTTACGTGTGCGCTACGCCTATGAGTATGGTTTATCATATTCGACTAGTGCTGCTAAGCGGTTGTGCCACGTCAGGGCCGCCGAGAGAAATGTTGGGCCCCTGGTCAAAAAATATTTACGGGCCCCCTCCCCAAGGCAATTGTGGGTTCGAAATCGAATCCCAGTCAAGTCCCCGCTCTGTACGTTAACAATAGAGAATCAAATAATCCCAGTACGGCGATGGATAGTACTATAGCGGTGCCGGTCATAAAAGCATAAAGGGCCCCCATATCCCCCATAGCAGTGATAAAGCCATAAAGGGGCCCAATGCCAGTGATAAAGCCATATAGGGCCCCTATAGCAGTGATAAAACCATTAGCGAGAGACACAATGCAATGTAACGATTAATGCTAAAACTTCAATTGTCTATTATAAAATCGATTTTATCGTTTCACACTTTCACGGTAAAGATAATGTATAATATATTATTTTGTTTCCTTACAAATGGGCCCCCTTTGGCTCCGGGCCCCTGGTCAACGACCAGGCTGACCCCCCCTCTCGTCAGGCCTGTGCCACGTCATAAGACTGAATTATGTAAATCACTTATGATATCACTTATCCGCAATTAATTAAGTTGAAGACCACGAGCTAACTATGTAGACTATGTATACAGAACCGAAAGTAACAGTTATTGCCGTTACGTTCACGGGATTCCCCAACATCATCGAAAACCAGTCACGGAAAATCCCGATGTAAATTGAATTGTTTATTTAATTATACTTTCTAATGATATAACTATATGGTTTTGTCGTCACATTTTCGATTCTTCCTACGTCAGTATTTCTTGCTAAAATCTCAGTAGTAATCTCACTTTTCACGTTGCTGCGCTCTGTTTCAAATTAAAAAACTGAATAAGGTGGAAATGACAAAATTATTAAATTAAGAATAAAGTGAAAACTACATTTCTCTTCTCACTATTCTCCAGTATTCTTCACTATTATTCTTTCCGTTATTATTTTTATGCCGTTTTAAGGGCGATTCCTTTTCTTATACAATTTCCACAGACACTTAACAGATGTTTAAACGTAATTTACACTTACATGCATGTCAATGTCATCATTGCCATGAGTCTATACAGTTTGTAGGGAGCAACCACGGAAGCCGAGAGGTGTAAATGAAAGTACGTTTTGAAAATTCGTTTTGAAAACTCGTTTCACAAGTACGTACTTGAAGTTCGTCGGGGAAAACCGAAATTACGTAGTTCAAAAAGTGAAAGTACGTAGTTCGTAACCTAGCAACCATTTGTTGGTTAAACAATACTTACGTACAGCGGTTTCTACTGTTTAAGTCAGGGGGGTTTAAGTCGCTTAACAGGTGGGCTTAAATTGTTTTGATTCAGCCGCAACACCAGTACATCCCAGCCAGTATGTTTTCCTTTCTTTTGGAGCAATGGAGACCGATATAAACAGTAAGTATACCAATATAAACGCTATATAAAGTTTAGTTCCGTGATGCTTTGATCAGTTTGATGCTCAGCTTCTGGATGCCCATTGAATGGCGATGGTTCTGGTCTGTATATAAAGGTCTGTTCGCCTTTTATTTAAAAGGATGTATCGTAAAGTATTGGAAGCAGTGGAAACCGTATACACTTATTCTTATTTACTTACGCAAAGAACAAGGAATCAGCCGAAGGTATTCAAATAGTTGCGGTCACTGGTTGTGATGTACTAGTGCCAAAACCGATGATGCACGGCATGGCCCAAAATAAACATGTCATGTTTTCCACCAAAACATTAACGAATCCGATTGCATTCCTTAGCCTTTGAAATTGACACTGTGAGATCACTGCAATATGATTGGTCCATTTGCCACTTTGGGATTCTCTAGCCAAAAACGTTTAGGAATGCAGACGGATTCGTCAATGTTTTGAACAGAAATTGACGTGTTTTGGGGGGGCCATGCCGCGCATCATCGGTTTTGGTAATAAGCCCATCCTGTTGTTAAACGACTCAAACCCCCCTGACTTCAACAGTAGAAAGCGCTGTACATAAGTATTGTTTAACCAACCAATAGTTGCTAGGTTACAAACTACGTACTTTCACTTTTCACATTTAGATGGTTGCTAGGTTACGAACTACGTACTTTCACTTTTTGAACTACGCACTTTCGGTTTTCCCAACGAACTTTAAGTACGTACTTGTGAAACGAGTTTTCAAAACGAGTTTTCAAAACGTACTTTCATTTACATCTCTCGGCTTCCGTAAGCAACAAAGCTTTACGTTGATTCAATTATCGTTAGTTTAAGAAAATGAAGAATAAATCTAAACCATGAAAATTAAATCGATATAGGTAAGATCCATTCATGTCTCATTTGTTGTTAACGAGATATATACAAACTCCATCAGTAACGGATGTTAACTCATTCCTGTCCGGGGGCTTCCCCAGAGGTGAATAAAATCGTCTGGCGTTAGCCAGAATAAAATACTAAAGACCAATTCGGACAAGAAAGAGTTAAAGAGATAGTTTACAACTCATTCCTGTCCGGGGGCTTCCCCAGAGGTGAATAAAATCGTCTGGCGTTAGCCAGAATAAAATACTAAAGACCAATTCGGACAAGAAAGAGTTAATACATGAAGGGAAACGATGCATAAATTCTGCTTACACATGCACAATTTCATCCGGTGAAACCTTAACGAAACGACTGCAATACTACATATTATTTGAAAAACTAAATGAAAGCTATCAGCCTGGAGCGCCGTTAACGTAGAAAACAGCAAGCGGCCGGGGGAAAGCATGGCCGCGTAAATAGATCGTAAACGCCAACGAATTAGTAGTCATGTGATTTTACTATATATTTTAGTGACGCCGAGATCACTCATGTACATATTTATAAATCACTACACGGTCACTTACCAGAATTAAAGAAGCTAAGTATGCAGACCAATCTTTCAATTTTTACAACTCGTAAGCCTAACATGTTTATCATTCCTATCTGTCTCTAAACCACTGAGTCGTTTGGGCACCACTTGAAGACTGATAATCTCGTCAACTAAAGTTAATTAACTCATTCCTGTCTGGGGGCTTCCCCAGAGGTGAATAAAATCGAACCTCGTCCCCAGGGCATTTTGCCTCCACGTTTTGAGGTCGGCGAAAATGGCCCCTGGCATCGGCTGGTCACGTGACACCCAGAATTTTGGGGGTGTTTTGGCAAGAAAATGTATGCGGTCTTTGTTTCGTTTTTGTATAATACGTATACATGAGTAATAAATAAGAAATATTTAACGCTCTGCCGAATCACTCATGTGAACCTTTATCATAACTGGCTAGCATTATTCATCATGATACTCCCCACGATTATCCAGGATGCATTTAAATGTCGGGAAGAAACATATGTCTAATGTTGTTCTTGACTTTAACCAAAGCTATCGTTACAATTCTTTGGATGAACTTCGCAGAGTGGATTTATTGCAATTCATATTTTGATGAATAAATTACACTGTATCTGAATTAGTCAAGTTTTTAAACCGGCCAATCCGATTATACAGGGTGTATCAAAAAAAAGGCTACCCTTAGAAAATATAATTAACATTCTTTTCAAATAACCTATTGTATATTGACAGCCCTGTGGTCAGTTGAACCATTTTTAATCGAACTGATATGAATATAATTAACATTTTTATTTCAGTTATGCTCCTTCATACGTTTAGAAGTTATCGTAATTTCCCAGGTGTATACGACCATTTGTTTTTTACGCATCCGTGACTTCAGAGGTGTCCAGGGCTGTCAATATACAATAGGTTATTTGAAAAGAATGTTAATTATATTTTCTAAGGGTAGCCTTTTTTTTGATACACCCTGTAGAATCGACCAGCCGATGCCAGGGCCATTTTCGCCGACCTCCCAACGGGAGGCAAAATGCCCTGGGGACGAGGTTGAATAAAATCGTCTGGCCTTAGCCAGAATAAAATACTAAAGACCAATTCGCACAAGAAAGAGTTAAAGAGCTAGTTTATAACTCATTCCTGTCCGGGGGCTTCCCCAGAGGTGAATAAAATCGTCTGGCGTTAGCCAGAATAAAATACTAAAGACCAATTCGGACAAGAAAGAGTTAATAGTAATTAAGGGGAAGTCCCTCACTTTCAGCGAGGCGGACAAAAAATCAAGGACCTCTAAAGGACAGAAACCGAAAATTCAAAGTTGCAAAACTTTGCTTAAATTTAAACAAAAACTGTATTTTAGTTACAAGTGCATACCTTATTAAAGCTCACATAATATTTTGTCGGGAAATTGTTCACTGTAAACGCTAATTTCAACAAACTTTTATGCGAAGCTTTTTGATTTACTTATTACTCGGGCTACTGTGGTTACGGTCGTGTTATTGTTAGTGTTTTTGCGGCTACTGGTTGCTAAACCATAATCCGCTATGTCATGAGCGCGGTTGTGTGTGTGTGTGTGTAAGTATGTTTTCGTCAATCACGTGATCAACGCAGACCAATAGCAATAGTTCGAATCAGCATACTTCAGAAGTCTTATTTGTATGTCCGAAGGGTTTACGAACGTGAATACGAACAACGAATGGGACATAAAAGTTGAGTTTTGCTTCAGGTAATGAACATTTGCACGCAATCACAAGACGTCAAGAAATATGATGACAAGTCGACAGCTCACAGTGGGCTACTGGTCTGTCGGTATAAATTTGAACCTTTCTGTTTCGTTCCCCGCAGGAACGAAACTGTTACTGTATTAGCTTTCCATTGACATCACAAAAGAAACTGTCATCACAGATGAAAATCGTCCAATCGTAGTGCAGTGTTGTTGACATAACTGTGATCTTATCCAATGAAATCAAAATTCCGCATAAAAAATTTAGTTGGAGGCGTGGTTAAACGGGTTGGGATAAAACGCGGAAGCGGAATGGCGGAAAGCGGAACGGCGGAATGGCGGAAATGGGATAAACGCGGAAATGCGGATAAAACGCGGAAATGGGGATAAAACGCGGAAATGGGGATAAAACCCGGAAATGGGGATAAAACGCGGAAATAGGGATAAAACGCGGAAATGGGGATAAAACGCGGAAATGGGGATAAAACGCGGAAATGGGGATAAAACGATGAAAAGGGGATAAAACGCGGGAAATTGGGATAAAGTCACGTAAGTCACACTGTTTTTTAAAATGTGAAATAAAAGTAAAAGTAAATCATAAGGTTCAGGTATTTGGATCCTGGCTGTGACTTACCATCCTTGGATTGAGATTATGGAGGTTAGGGTTGGGGTTAAGAGGGTTATGTTTAGAGTTGAAGTTATGTTTTAGAGGTGGATTTTAAGTTGTGGGGTGGGGGTGGGGGGTTAGTATTATAATTTATTTTTATTTTTAAATTTAATTATAACTTATTTTAATTTGTGAAATAAACTTGGGCTGATAATTGTAATTTATTTTAATTTATAAAATAAATCCTTCTGGAGAAGTCAAATATGTTTTTGTTGTGGTAGGGAGTCCAAATATGGAAATCCACTGGGTTAGGGTTTGATTTTATGAAGTGGTTTTAAGTTTTGGGGTGGGGGGTGGGGGGTTAATTTATTTTTAATTTTAATTGTAATTAATTTTTAATTTCTAAAGTAAATCTCTTTTGAAGAGGTGAATTCTGTTTCTGTTGTAGTAAGGAGTCCAGAATTGGGGATGCTCTGACTTGTGTTTCCTTGAGATTGGAGTACGTAGATCGACGCTGATGTCTAGTAGAATTTAGCACCGGTGGCGATGAGGCGAGCTCCAATGATATGAGTTTGTTGAGTGATTCGTAGAGATTTGTGAGAGTTTCCGTATCAAGGGAGAAAATTTGGGGGAGCAATTGCATAACCCGGGTGCGGAAAAAGAGAAATGCCAACGGACGAGATAAATGCCTAAGTCCGCTATCTCGACCGAGTCCCTGTTCTGAAAAAAAACATCCAAGTTTTGAAAAAAACAAGGAGCCATGTTATCGTCAGGTTCCAAGCATGGCTGGAAAGGCACGTTTCTAACCCGCTAGCAGGTCCTGGAACGACGTGCCCGCATATGATAAAAAGAGGAGGGCCGTGAAGGATGGCCCAAAGATGGTGGGTATAGAATGGCGCGAAAACGCGAATGTGGAGATGAAAATTGTCGGTACGGAGGTGAGAAATGGGCTAATATTCCGTAGTATTAGATGTAAATTTTTTGGTAGAAGTTGTGGTCGCTGTTCAAGGTTCCTTAAACTGGATGCCGAGGGTCGTTCTTCTGGTTCAAAAGTGACACACGTCGAAAATGCCTCGTCGACAACACACAACTCCTTCATCCGTTGACGTTCGTATTTAGTTCCATGTTTTGGAATTATTTTATCCTTCAGGAACTTCTTGAGTGCGTCGACAGATGGCTTGACTCCGACTTTCTTTAATTCGGGAAGGTATGGACCATCCACTTCTGCCTTCTGGATTGAGAAGGCAATACATTACCAGCCCAAATGCCCAGATGTCGGCCTTCTTCAATTCGTCCAGGTTGGCTTCTTTTAGCTTTCCCGAATGGATTTCTGGCGCTTGGTAAACTGGCGTACCACGGTCGACTCGTTTCGTTTGCGCTCGAACCAGGGTTTGCGTCTGAAGATACGTTGCCTTACTCTCGCCGAAATCCGCAAGTTTGGCTTGTACTGGAGACTACCCAAACTTTCTCGTTCGTTCACTCTCTGTCATCGACACTTCCGTGTAGTATTGGTTTGTCACCAAGATGTTGGACGGTTTGAGATCTCGATGAGAAACGTTCTTGTCGTGAAGATAAACCAAACCTTCGGCGATATCTCGGGCGATGCAAACTTGCACTTTTTCGAAAGATTGGAAATCGAACTCTTCATCCGCGAACCGCAACAGATTGGAAAGGGAACTATTCCCTTCGCGATAATATGCGCAATATACGTTGCCGAAAGCGCCTGAACCAATTTCTTCTTTATTGGTGACATCCTTCCACGAAAATGTCGGGATGTCTAACGATAATCTACTATCTCGCTTAGAAAGCGAAGGCAATTTGAACACTGCCATAACACTGCACACCTATTCCAGCGCCAGGATGCAGTGCAAGTGCGCAGACTTCTAGCGTAAGCGACACCGCGTGTAAGATGACCTCATAGTGTCAGATGAGACTGAAGGTGCAACCGCGTAAGGTGTCGAAGAAAAACCTAAACATCTGTGTCAAATCCGGACTCAAAAATCTGTAATATTCATGCTGGTATAATTCTTTTTAATTTTCGCTGAACGTGTTACGACGTAGAAGTCTAAATCCTAAATCTTTACTGCGCGGCAGAACTTCAGGACGTTATAAGGCGTTTTTTGAAAACGTCAAGATGATGGCGCCGATAAATGTTGATTTACTCCGATTTATCATAACAGACACACATACACAGTATGAAAAGCAAGCCCAGAAGCCATGTAGATCAGAATTTAGAAGAACTTTTGTCGAAACATATGCAAGAGGTGTTATCTTCTCACATATTGGCCACAATTTACCTCGTCCCATAGGAAATACATATATGTCATACGTCATATGATATATCGAACGTTGAAAGGGTGCATATCAAATATTATGGGTGAAACTTTTCTCTAAGAAAAGCACCGCCAAGACGTCATTGACGCCCTAGCTGACAAATGTATTTTACACAATAATGTCGACGGTGTTCTACATATTGTCATCTGATTATTTTAGTCGGCTCATTTTTAAAAACAATAACTGAGTAGTTTCACTACGTTAGGGCGCGCCTTTGGATATATGCGTGCAAACAAATTTACCAAATTATGCATATAAAATATAACATTAGCAAACTAGTCAAAGATCTAATGAAGAGCTCTAATAAAAAGTTCTTATATCAGGGCTGGAAATAGAAAAAAAAAAGAATGACCTGCCATTTTGTTGGCAGGTCAAATAAATTATGGCATGCCATTTATTATATTTGGCCTGCCAAAAAAGACATGCTCGCGTGTCTGTGGACACTGTTGTTTCAAAATTGAAAGTTAACCTTTATAATCATGCCCTGATTTTGATGGAGAAACACAAACATTCCTGAGCGTCACAGACATCACAAATACAATCCTCAAGCTATGCCTTTCATAATAAATTATTTGCCACTGCCACTGCTCATAACACCATGTATGTTTAGGAGAAAAGCAGTATTAAAGATTAAGAAACGGTGGTAAACAAATGAAGTGAAACCGACTGATCGCCCCCCCCCCCCCCCCCCCAACCATTTTATTTTTTGATTTTATTATTAGTTGAGTCCCGATCTCGCGCGTTTGGTCTTGGGACTAGTAGTGAATGGTGTGGAATAAGCAATAAGTATTTGTAGTTATAACGACACGATTTTCATGTTGAGACTGCGATTTGTAGTCAACCTCTGTAAGTGTAAAGGCAAATCAGCAAGTTACCAGTTTTACGTACAGCTTTCAGCCGCTTTCTACAAAAGTGCTAAAAATTACTTCAAACTTATTAACACATATAGGGTGCAATTTACATTTTATCCCCCATTTCCGCGTTTTATCCCCATTTCCGCGTTTTATCCCCATTTCCGCGTTTTATCCCCATTTCCGCGTTTTATCCCCATTTCCGCGTTTTATCCCATTTCCGCCATTCCGCCGTTCCGCTTTCCGCCATTCCGCTTCCGCGTTTTATCCCAACCCGTGGTTAAACGCCAAAACGAAGTGAAAATATTGCTGATCTAGGGTAATTTGAAGACGTACACAATCCCGTGCGAAGCGAATCATCAATCTTGTGCTGTAGAAAGTAGGAACTTTCAAACCCTCGTTGAAGTCGAGAATGCATTCGTTATGTATGACAACTGCGCGTTCCAAAAGGTCAGTCGCACTGTTTCACGCGTGTCTAATAATTTTAAAATATAGCTATTTTATGAACAATGTCAATAGTTTGAGGCTAGAAGTTCGTTATCATTCATTTGTGGCCCATCTAAAGGATTATTCTGATTCGAGAATTAAACTATGACCTATGACGACGAAAATGATGATAGTCCGTTATTGACCTAATTTATATTGATCCTTTTAGCCTTGGAAATTTATGGATTTGCTATTGGCGATTATTCAATAAATACCGCGGTGTCATAAATAAATCAGCTGCATGAAATTTTAAATGCGACGTGCTAGCGTCTCGCAATTTTCCCGAGAAAGCAATTATTTTGGTAACGTTTTATTTTCCTCCTATAGACGGTCAGAAGAGTATTGCTACTGAATAGAAGATTTACACTGCCAAAATAATTGCGTTCTCACGAAAATCGCGAGACCGCACATTTAAATTCAGTCGAATTTATGCGACTGCGAATAACCTGAAATAATCAATAGAGCCTGCCCCCTGGACTGCGGAGGAGAGAGTAATCCGTCATGATCCGACTACAACGTCTGAAATGTGTGTTCGTTTTATTAGACGAAGCTTAAATTATTTTTTTGTAGTTTTATTATAAACTTCTCGCTTCAGCATATTTCTAGTTTGTTTATATGCAAAACAAAAATCGTCTAAATTAAATTTGTCGTATGAAACGCAGGCGCGTAGTAAAAATTGTCGCGCCAGCCTACCGTGGGGGAAATAATTAGTTGAGCTAAAATTCGTCATTGCTGTTGAAACAGCCCCTCATAAACGACTGACCGGAACGAAACAGCTATTTCTTTTAAGAAACAGTTTCTTGTTGAGAATTTTGCGGATTGTCTGGTTTCGAAACAAAATGTATTTCAGCGTTTTAATAGATTTTTATGCATGTACAGGGGCGTCGGAAGCGGGGGGGGCCTGGGGCCCCCCACTTTTTTTGGTGGGGGGGGGCCAGAATATGTTTGGGCCCCCCCCCCCCCCCCCACTTTTTAACAAGGCCAGTAATAAACAAGGCCAATAATACAGTTATGATTAACAAAATCACTAACCCTAGCTAACCCACGACTTTGAATAAAGATATAATAAAGAAATTTGAATGCAGATATTCAATGTCCGGAAAAGTGTTGTCTATTGAGTATTTTGTGACGTTTTTGGACCTTTAGAATTCTGTAAATCCTTGTCCTAAAATGCAGGAAATGGCATTTCAGAGACTCTAGATTTCAAAATTTCCCGGGGGAGCATGCCTCCGGACCCCCCTAAAAATTTCCGCCCCCCCACTTTTAGTGTCCCTCCGACGCCACTGTGCATGTATGTGTATGTATGTATGTACTGTTGTTTTATACTATAAATACAAGCGCGCGGTGACTGCACATTTACATGCCATACTTTCTCATGTTCAATACAGCATCACGTAATAAAACCATACAAGGTGTTACTATAATAATTCCGGAACGCACTTCGACTTTGTCGCCTAAACGACAAGCTTTCCAAGGGTGAAGAAACAGTGTGAGCGCTTGTTTGGCTTCGAATTAAAGATCTTTCTGAAATCTGAATGCCATTTTAACTATTAAATGTTTCAAATGTTTATGTGTTCATAGGCGCTCGGCCAAGATGTTTTAGCTATAAGTTTACACGCAGAAATCCGTGCTTGGCATTGTTTATGTTACATGTAGACGTGTATGCAATGCCTATTCAAAAAACGCGTTGAACATTGATTTATTGAGACGCATGAATGCATATGTTACCAGAGTCTAAAACATAGACATATAAAACATAAAAATATCATATTCTTTAACAATGCGATTAGCGTCCGCGTTTCCTGTTTTTGCTGATTTACCTAACACTACACTCAAGCGAAATTAAAGCGATATAAGTATCATATTTTAATGCGATTATAGGGACCGCGTTTCATGTTTTTTTCCTGTTCACAAAACTGAACAGTTAACATGTCCAGGAGAAAACAAGCTGTAATGACGTCGCAAAAATAAATCAAGTCAACATAGGTTTATTGTTATGCTGTGCCAAAAGCTGCTTGCCGCCAAGATTAAAAAAACGAACAAACAGCAGGTTGAACAATAAATAAAACGATTATGTAAATCCACTTAACGTGCGTTTTTGCGGATACTGGTTGCTAAACCATAGGTGTGATCCGAATGTTTTCGTCAATCACGTGATCAAGCCGAAAAGCTAATAGGCATACTTCAGAAGTCTTATTCGTATGTCCGAAGGGTTTACGAGCGTGTACAAGGACAACCACTGGAAGATTGGAAGTCGAGTTTCGCTTCAGGTAATGGATAATTGCACGCAATCACAAGACGCCAAGAAAATATCCACGACGAGTTGATAGCTGATAGTGGTCTACTGGTCTGTCGATACAGTAAAGTTTAAACGATTTTGTCAATTTTTGCAAATCAGTGACTGCTTTCTAAACCATATACCTATATACCAGATAGTATGCATTTCATCGCTTTTAGGTTATGATATTATATGTATTCACTGTTATCTTAATAGCAAGCGCGCGGTCAATGCTCGTTTACATGCAATACTTTTTCGTGTTCTGTAATTCAGCATCGCATAATAAAATCATACATGCAAAGTGTTATTATAATTATTTCGTAACGCGCTTCAACTTTCTCGCTCAAACGAGAAGCTTTTCATGGACGAAGAGACAGAGCGAGTGCGCAATATAAATGATTAAATTATTATTATTATTATTGTAATTCAAAACAATATTCACTAAAAGTAATCTTCAGTTGTACCCAGCTTGTAACATCAGATGCATATGAAAAAATTGTCAAAGGTGGCAGATGATAAGATTGTCGTTTTTGCAGTATCAACAGTTTACCATTTTTTTTCATTTGATATTGCCCAATATATTTTTTACACTGCCTGTGCACCTCTTAGAGCAATTCTAATGCTTTTCTTTTTTCTTGTATCAGAATGATGAATCAATTGATGTTGAAATTGCAAAGTCAGTTGAGCCGTGACTGGTTATGTCAGGAAGTTTGTCATCGCTTGACCTAATTCATATTGCTGCAGAGGGGATGATTATCTGCTTTCATTATTGGTTGGTACAGTAGCTGCTATATTTTTAATATGGAGTGCCCTTCCTGGTCAAGGAACATGTTTTTGTATATTGAAACAATATTATTGATGGATAATTGTAACAATTCGAAGAAAAGAGCTTAGTTTAGTTTAAAATTATTAAAGTTTTTTATGCATGTCTATTTTATGCACCTAATCAGCCAAGATTGTTTAACTTTATTTAATTACTTTTTTTTTAATTGCATACGATTTCACATCACTTTTGACAACAATTTCTGAAGTTCATTCGGATATTCGCCAGTTTATTTCAACTTACGCGTTTGATTAGGTATTGAATTCCATGTAGCCAATGAAATGCATCAGTTCAAATGAACTTGCGAACATCCGAACGAACTTGCGAATATTCGAACGCACTTTTGTCAAAAGTGACGTGAAATCGTCTGTAAATATCTTAAAATTTGTAAATAATAAGTGCAAGTCAAATTAACCCCCAAAATGTACTAATGTAGTTAATTATATGTAGTTATATTTACTTTTAAATTCTAGTAAAATAATTGTGGTTAAATTTACCACAAAAGTGCAGTTATTTTATGTAGTTATATTTACTACAAAAGTGTGATTAAATAAATGCAGTTAAAATTACTACAAAAGTGTGGTTAAATAAATGTAGTTAAAATTACTACAAAAGTGTGGTTAAATAAATGTAGTTAAAATTACTACAAAAGTGTGGTTAAATAAATGTAGTTAAAATTACTACGAAAGTGTGGTTAAATAAATGTAGTTAAAATTACTACAAAAATTGTAGTTGTTCTGAACCTTTTTTTTTAACTACGTTTTTGTAGTTAAATTAACTACTTTCAAATAACAGTGTGCTTGTTTGGGATCTTTATGAAATACGAATAGCCTTTTAACTAATGTTTCAAATGTACTGTTGACATGTTAGGCCATCAGCCATCTGATTGTCTGTATATACGCAGAAATCAACTGTATTTGGTACTGCTTGAGTTACATGTAGGCGTATAAAGTACTTATTCAAAAAGCGTGTTGATCATTGTTGAGACAAATCAATTCATGTGTTACCAGAGTCTAACGCAGGGTTGGATATAAGAACATTTTTTCAAAAATAAAATTTTCTTATTTCTTATATTAATATAAGAACATTTTTTGCAATATAAGAACATTTTCAAAAACCTTGATGACGTCATATTATGACGTCATCCAAAATCTTGGGCTGTCAAAATTATAAAAATAGTTGTCACTGCTGTATTTATACGACTACTAGAAATACGTGAATGCAACAACCCCTCGCCCGCTTTTATTAAATGCTTTCTTGAAACACCCCCCACCCACCCTGATTAAAATAAGCACACCTGATAATTACAGCCAATATAAAAACAAACAGATATATATATAAAAACAAATGATAATCCTCAAGCTCATTCTATAATTTATGGATAAGATGAACATATCAAAGCAAAACTTAGATTTCATTATTAAATTCTGGTTGTACAAAATGTTTTTAGGAGGTTTCAAAAGGGATTATTTTTAACAAGCTTTAAATGGCTCCCCTATGCATACATGTTTTGCAAAGGCAGAATTAAAAGTCAACAGCTCAAAAATTACATTTATAATAGAGTCCGAGATAAAAACAATTCGGTAGAATCGGATTCTTGAAAGCAGTATTAAACAGACAACGTTTCAGTCGAAAATTTGGAAATACAGCCAAAAAAATCGCCAAAGCCCATGGCCATGAATGATGAGTATTTAATAATAAAAGTACTGAAGTAATGCCAATGAAAAACATCACGTCTACATAAGCTTATAAAGGTAGTGTTTTGAGTTAGCTTTAGTTAAGCTGATTTATGGTTTGGACGAGCAAAAGGAAAGCACGAAAACGTGAAGCTGTATATTGTTTAGGTTAAGCGAAAACTTGAAAAATATAACAAGAATCCTACCGTTATATTTGACCACGGAGTGAGTGACTGCAGATCGTGTTTTTGTTTACCATACGGCGTTTGGTTTCTTCAAGTTCTCTGGTTTCTCTTCAAGATATATTAAACGGGTTGTTTGTATCCTTCTTTTCTTCGTGCTCCATTTCGGTTCGTTTAAATAAACGAAAGCAATCATGAAAAATTTTCTCATGTTTCTGAGGATGATTCTGTAATAAAATACTATTTGTTTGAGGAGTTCATAGTTTTCTTCGTCGCTAGTCACCAGTGTCCAACTATTCTTACCGCGTGACGTCGTGCCAAACATATATATAAATATATATATATATATATATATATATATATATATATATATATATATATATATATATATATATAAACTATTTCCCAGATTTCGTCTCCCTCGCTTTTTCTACACGCGTGTAAAGTGGACTCCTCGCATGTCGAGATTAGCACCCTCACCGGGCTCCGGGCCTTCGGCCCTCCGCCCGGGCTCGGGGTTTATCTGTATATCTTATCTTCAGGATGAATGTCAAATAGTTAAAATTTTCAACTTCAAGGTAGAATAATTAATGAGAACAATATAAGAAAATATAAGAACATTTTTGCCCCCCAAAAAAATCTTCTTATATAATATAAGAACATATAAGAACAACTAATATAAGAAGATTTGCCAACCCTGGTCTAACGTAGACAGTAAAGATTAGAACGAAAGCGATATTAGCGACCGGGTTTCCCGTTTTTCCCAATTTACCTAAAATTGTCATTTTAACTATTATAGTTAAGATTAGGGTTGGGGCAGGGCTTGGGTTAGGGATTGGGTTGGAGTTTAAGTAAGGGCTAGAATTAAGCATTTATATTGTTAAGTTATTAAAGGCATTTAAAAATTAATAATTATTGTCGATTCTAGATGATACGTGAGGGCATATGCTGATATGTCACAAGGTTATCAAGCATTTTCAGTATGTTTTAGTCAACAATTTACGTTGTTCAATCATTACCTGTTGGCCAAATAATACCAGTATCCGCATGTACGCATTGCGTACCTATTTTTGGGGGTCGCGATATTGCCCCGACAGGCTTTGCGAAACTGCAGACATGTGACGCTTCTGACGTCACAGCTCAAATGCTGATGTTTCATCATGGCGGATTTCCATGCAGGAGTGATTGTTTTGGTACACCAGTATTGCCACTATTTCATTGTTTTGGTACACCAATATGGCTGATTGGCCACTATTTCAATTGTTTTGGTACACCAGTATGGCCACTATTTCAATGTTTTGCTACACCAGTGTGGCCACTATTTCATTGTTTTGGTACACCAGTATGGCCACTATTTCAATGTTTTGCTGCACCAGTATGGCCACTATTTCATTGTTTTGGTACACCAGTATGGCCACTATTTCATTGTTTTGGTACACCAATATGGCTGCCATTTCATTGTTTTGGTACACCAGTATGGCCACACTATTTCATTGTTTTGGTACATCAATATGGCCGATTGGCCACTATTTGATTGTTTTGGTACACCAGTATTGCCACTATTTCATTGTTTTGGTACACCAATATGGTTGAGTGGCCACTATTTCAATTGTTTTGGTACACCAGTATGGCCACTATTTCAATGTTTTGCTACACCAGTATGGCCACTATTTCATTGTTTTGGTTACACCAGTATGGCCACTATTACATTGTTTTGGTACACCAATATGGCCGATTGGCCACTATTTCATTGTTTAATTTTGGTACACCAGTATGGCCACCATTTAGATGTTTTGGTACACCAGTAATGGCCACCATTTCAATGTTTTGGCAGACCAGTATGGCTGCCAAATCAATGTTTTGGTACAGCAGTATACACACCATGATTTTCTCTATGATGAATATTCCACTACTACAGTCAATTGACTGAAAGTTGCATCAAATTCAACCATTAACTCCAAACAGCACTGCTGTTGTTATAGTATTTTGCAAGGCACCAGTCCACAGTAGCCCGAGTTCACGCCTGGCGGGCGTCTTGTTTAATTTTAATCGATTTAGTTTGCAAATGTATATTTTACATTTCATTAGAATTTTTTCAAAAGTTTATTGAAGCAAGCATTGAATTTTATCTACCTCTAAAGGTTGTCAACAGTGCAATCTGCGCAGTCGCATTAAAGTGCCTATCTCATGGTTGGGGACTTTGAATATTTGTAATCTTTAGATTGTTCTGAGAAAAATTGTAATATATCTTGTCAGACGAAAATTTCATCTTCATGGGCTTTTTCGCTGTTAAAGGTTCCGGAAGTGATGTCATTTTGACGTCAAAGCAGGAATATGTGTATATTAAACCCTATTTCTAAATCCCTGCTTTGACATCACTTCCGGAACTTTTAACAGCGAAAAAGCCCATGAAGATGAAATTTTCGTCTGACAAGATATATTACAATTTATTATATTACAAGTCCCCAACCATGAGATAGGCACTTTAAGTAGTTTCATATTGATGTTTCTCAAAGTTCCCAATCTAATTTTATATTGTGAGAGGAAAAGATGTGGTTCCGTGGGCATTTGTAAAAAATTAGAGAACAAAAAATTCAGACACGGTACTTCGTATTAGCTTTAGTGAACACATAAATAAATCAATATTATGGAGAAAAAAATTGTGAACATGCGCAGTTTGCACTGTACACCACCTTTACGGAAACGGTAATTGTACGTACGATAAGTTCTAGTTCTGCGGTTTATTTGCGTTCTTAGCTCAGTTATGAATGTATTTTAGTTTCATGCATGACTGTCTTTGCTTTACGATTTCCATCACATGTTGCCATAAAATAGAAATTACCCATTTTACATAAAGTTGTCTACTTGTGTACTTCTATGTGTTAGAAAGACCCGATATCAAATATATGATCCCATACAGTATTCGGTTTTCATTCTAAAACCTACGCTTCATCAACATTGGCATAATGGGCAAAATCAAATTCATTGAAACAAACCAGCAACTAAAAAAATAGAAATAACAAAATAAGTACAGTAACTTATATCAATCTCGTATATCCCCCTCTAAGAACCTTGGCTCAAGCAGGGCCGTCGAGAGCCAGAACGGGCCCCGGGTCATAATTTGCATGCGGGCCCCCTCCGATATTTTTACCAAGGTTTTGCGGAGGGGTGTATCACTCCAGAAAAGTGTACGAGGTTTTTGGGATTTTCCAACTCCTGTGAGATATTTTTTTGATTTTTGAGATTTTTTTTTTGATTTTATAGAAACTTTTTGAGATTTTTGGTGATTTTTTGAGATTTTTGGTGATTTTCTGAGATTTGTTGAGATTATTGCGGATTTTTTGAGATTTTTGGGATTAACGATGTGAGATTTTTTTGAAAGATACACCCCTTGGGTTTTGCTCGGCCCCAGGGGCGTGTTTTTGATAATTATTATAATATATGATGTATCGACTGAGTGTTTCGGGCCCCTTCTGGGCCCGGGCCCGGGGGTAATTACCCCGCCTACCCCCCCCCCCCCCCCCCTCTCGACGGTGCTGGGCTCAAGGTCCGACTTAATTTGATACAAACACTTGCAAATTTTAATTTGTTTTATATTTATAAAAATTGTTTTACAAAATTATTTTTATTTTCATACGATTTTATTAAAAATTATCTTTATAGCTATAAGTTTTTTTTATGGATACCAACTGCTTAGATGAATGAGCATCATATAATTCAGTATTTTAGTTCTTGAGTGTCTTGAGTTTGTATATCCGATACAAATAAAACGCGCCGGTTGCTCCTTTTGTAAATCAGTACTTTAAAGTAAATTATTAACATTATAAAGTTTACTTTTATACAATTCTATTTTATAAGATAATTAATTGCATGTTTTGTCCTAGATATAGGTGTGCATGCAGTATAATTATAGTCAAAGAAGAAAAACAATGTGCTTAAATTAAGTGTATATGAAATGAAAATTAAGTTTTTATTATATGTGGAGGAAATCTTAAAATATATTATTTAATAATTGAGTCGGTTTTCTTTGTTCTTTCAAGGATGTACGATAATTAAAAATTCAAGGTTGTAAATAGATATTTCCCAGGTCAACAGGGAAATATATAGTAATTGACATGTTTTTTAGAGAACCTCCACGACTATTAAAAGTCAGTTAATTACATCGAACCTCGGCTTGTCTAAAAGCCTCGGTTCTCGGTAATTAACTCTTCCATAAAATTTGATAAGCTAAATAACCCACTGCATACGTCATACTGCATGAGTTTATTATAAAATTTCAAGTGTGAGGTATGCAGTGGGTTATTTGCATATCTTAATTTTTAAGAACTAAGACCCCATTTACACGATGCTGGTACAATTTGAAAACGGAACAAAATCATGCCGTTTAGGCCTTGCGTTTACACGATACCGGCACAAAAATGACATGAAAACGGCACAAAATGAAGACGGGTTCCTTGACGGCATGAAATGAAAACGGAACACTAACCGGTGTAAACGCCCTTGCCGTAACAGTTTGATGACGGGAAACACGATATATACGACCACAGTATTCGGGTCAGCAGTATTCACAAACTGTCTTCTCAATTCTCATTGGAAGAGAATAGCCACATGCTAATTCGTCATTATATTATACCGGCACCGTGTAAACGCAAGACTTTTTGGGCTGTATTTACACACCGGCATGATTTTGTTTCGTTTTCGAATTGTACCGGCATTGTGTAAACGGGGTCTAAGTGAGATACGAAAAAAATTATAAGGTGTCACTTTATTATTTTGAGAGTTTCACCAAATATGACAAATTTAATTTTCATTTCATCTACACTTTAAACAAATTGAGTTGCTTTAATATGAAATGACCTTTGTTTTCTGCTGCGCGGTATAATGCTTGAGTTTCATAAGCTAATCCTCTTCTTTGTAAAATATAAAATAATCAGTGTATTAATTAAGTTGTACCTCGGTATCGTTCTCCAATCTCTCAAATATTAACTTAAAATCATTGAAGTTTGGGCGTCTGTCTGGATCACTTAACCAACATTCTTGCATTACTGAGTACCTAAAAAAATAAAAACCGTGATAATCTAGAATGTATAAAAAAACTGGTTTAAACGCCAGAATATATCATGTGTTAATATTGTACCACATTGGACTTACTGTTCCTGGTCACTATCATATATAATTATGCATGTCAGGTTATATAATCACAATATTCGTCACTTTCATAATTTATCCTGTATTTATTGTTACGATTTTGAATTGCTTAAGTGCGTAGCCCGGAACTTTGAATGAGTCTCGTGTATTTTGCTCTAGATAATCTACAAAAATAATCACTGGAGAAAGGATCAAGACTCACGTTGCCCTAACCCACATCTTCGTCTTCATCTATTCCTTACAAGCTAGCCAATTTTTCCTTACAAGCTATTCCTTATTTTACTGATCAGTTTATCCAGACTCGTTTCATTATAGCAAAGCTAAGCATAACAATTGGTCCCGCTATATAAATATAATCAGATATAAAAAAATATTGTTACACACAGATATTTGTGGGGGGAAATTTTCCGCTAGCTTAACTGCCAATACTTCCTAAGTTGATGGTGTTTTTTTTATCGTATCTATTGTAATATTTTTGTGGATATACAGGGGGTTGCCAAAAAAAAGGAGCCCCCCTTTCCAAAACTAAAATAGACAAATAAAAGTCGTAATTCTTATTTTTTATTAGATAATGATAGGAAAAACACTCTGACATGATCAAAAATCCTTAATACTGTCCTAAGCACACAAAAGTTAATAGGCAATAGGATATCCACGGCTTTTGATAACTTTTCGACAGCGCCTTGGCATACTTTCTGCAAGTTTATGAAGGTAATCGTCGCTGAGATTCTCCCATGTCTGTTTCAAACACTGAAACAATTGTTCCTCACTTTGGCATGTACGTTTATTCAGTTTTCTGTTAAGCTCTGCCCACAAATTTTCAATTGGATTCAAGTCTGGGCTTTGTGGTGGCCAAAAAAGCAGTTCAATATGCTGATTCCTGAGATAATTTGTCACGACATTGGCTGTGTGTTTTGGATCATTGTCATGCTGAAAAATGAAGTTATCTCCGTGAAGTCGTCGGGCTGAAGGTCTCATTTGACTGATTAATATTTGACGATATCTTTCTTTTGTTAATATTCCTTTTATTTGATGAAATGCTCCAACTCCCTTAAACGAGAAACATCCCCATACCCTAATTTTTTTCTGGTGCTTTAAAGTTCCTTGCAAACATCTAGGTGAAAACTGTTGCTTTCGAAGACGCCAGACATAAGATCGATTTTGGCGGCGGAGGACAAATGGTGATTCATCAGACCAGACGACCTTCTTCCATTGACCGACTGTCCAGTGACGATAGCGTTTAGCAAATTTTAGCCGCTTACGCCGATTTACACTGCTCACAAAAGGTTTTCTTGTGTTGAGACACTTCTTATAATTCCTTTCATGAAGGCGGCGCTGCGCTGTTCGACGTGATATTTCGGTAGATGTGCGGTCTTTCAGTGACTCTGAGAGGTCAGCCGTGCTTGGACAGACATCGGAGGGATCACGTTGTCTCACAGCTTCTCTGATTAAAAACCGATCTTCTCGAACTGTTGTCTTTCGCGGTCGTCCAGATCCAGGTTTTCTCTCTCCACTATCTCCTTTCCTCAAACGCGAACAGAGCTTCTTTGACCAGGAATAGCTGAGACCTCTCTCCTCCGCAGAGGCTTTGCGTGGATAATGAGGTTTAACATGAAGTAGCTACGTGCTACGAGGGAAAACCGCTAGTGGAAGAAACGTGGGCGTAAGGTCAGAGGCGTGCGGTGAACCCTGGGAAGACGGAAAACGAGAAAAGAAGCCTCTGCCAGATAATGTGCCGTTCTCTGGACAAATCCGCGGTTCTCTGGTCATGGCAGACAGCGACGATAGTTTGCACGAAGTACATTGTTTTCTTCAAGATCTAAGGCTAGAATGTACTTCTGGATGTTATTCTGAATTTTTCTATGGAATCACCTGCCGAACGGGTCGAAAAATTCGAAACGCTGCCAGACTGACAAACGTTTCATCGAACGTTGTCAACTGCCTGGAAGCTTTCCACTCCTGATTAAGTATTAACTTGATAAACAAAGCCGACGAACAGCGCTAGAAATATTCTCGGTGCTAACTTTCTACGACATAATGGTAAGATCTATGTTTACAACAGTTCGTCCTTTGATGAATGATAAACTTTCTCATGTAGCGTTTGTTTTATAATTTTATTTGCATAAATTCAAAACCGGAAAATCCTGTCCTTGTGTTGCAGTAACATTGTCGAGTTGAGAAGTATCAGCGATTTAAATGTGTCTTTTGTCCACAGTTTAGTGATTTCCGACTTTTGCGTAGTAGATTTGTTGATTATATAATGAAATCCCGAGTCTGGCGCCTAGTCCATCACGGAATTTGGGCGCCATATTGACATTATCTGGCAGAGGCTCATTTTCTTTCCCTCTTCCCATCATTCCCCGCGCGTCTTCCCTCACCCGCACGCCTGCCCCTCCGAGCCTCTGCGGAGGAGAGAGAGCTGAGACCGTATTCGTCCGCCACTTGCCGAGCATTCCATCCAGCACGAAGAGAGCCCACAATCTGCTGATTTCTTGCAAACTTCTTCTTGGCCTTTTCTTCTTGTTGTTGTTTCTTAGTTGCCATATCTTCCAAACTGACTACAACGAAACTGAGAAAATTTCAACTTCTATTTGAATACGGAAATTGTGCGCAACGAATGTGGGATACTTGTTCGCACTTATACCGTTCTCGCGCATGTCCCTTTAGCCTTTTAACGTAAGAAACCCTCTTTTTCATGGCAGCTCCTTTTTTGGCAACCCCCTGTATTTTGCCCTGATTTCTGAATATCGTTTATAATTTTGAATGGACCCTATATAATTTTCTTCCTTTCTGAACTGGCCCAACAGCCTTCTGAACCAATCCTAGCAACCTTCAGTTGTATTGGCCCGCTGGAAGTTCCCCCAGTGGCCTTCCGCTACTGCCATATTCTCATTATTTGTATTTTTATCATCGTCATCATCCACGTCTTAAGTTACGCTGTTCTCATCTATATTTCCTATCTCCACTTGTATTCCCATCCACATTTTCGTCATATCTACATTTATTCATCCTCGATTATTCACATCTTATCTGACATTAGTTCGTACTTATCTTCACTCTTATTCTTATCGTTCATATTATCTTTATTCTTATTTTTACTGGCACAACCTTGTCCCAACTCCAACCCATCAATTTTTATTCTTACTCTTATTTCTATCTCCATAATAAAACAAAAAATAATACGTATACATCTTACAATTTATCGCTGATGATTGCGGGCCTTAACATTCTGTAGCCTCTTTCGAGTTTATTAACAAGATGGCGTGCGTCCATGTTAGGGTATGGTTCTTCACCTCAAGAAAGAAAAAGTATATTCCTTAAAGGACGTTGGCAATAAAAATTAAGTTCGTCTAATTTGAAAGAACTCGTCAAATTGTAATTGAAAATCGTTTATAACTTTTTGTATTTTTCTTCGTTTTCAATATATTCCAGTTTGTTTGATATGAAAATTAGATGATCTCTGACGCCAGGAGCAGGGTAAGTATTTTCACACCTAGCAAAATCAATTATATCTCTAAGTTTGTTTAACGGAATAACTTGAAACTGTGCACATAAAAACGCCTTGTGACACTAAACATTTTGTTTTGAGCAATCATAGATGTATAAGTGATTTTGTAATGTATAAAATAATAAAAATAATGTACCCTGCTCCTGACGTCAGAGATCATCTAATTTACATATCAAACAAACTGAAATATTTTAAAAACGAAGAAAAAGTTGTAAAAGTTCAAATGTGACAAACGTCATTTTTTATTACCAATGTCCTTTAACATAAACTTAAATTAGTTACTTATTCTTCTTTGGCGTTTTAGTTCTAAGTAACGCCCAAACACTTGATGGAAGTCTCTCCATAAGGGGTAGACTTGATTTCCAGCACTATTGATTGCCATTTTGAGCTTATGAGATAATTTATGCAATAACCCCAATCATCCCTATAATGTTTGCCTGCTGAAAATGTGCAGGCTCGTTTGCGATTGGTGCAAATCAACAATAGACAAGCTCACAAGTCCAGCCGTGATATTCGGGGAGGTGAATGCCAGGGCCCGAGATACGGCCCGAAATCGAGCCTGCGTAAGTTATAGGGGTAAAAGCTTCAGTACAGTTCAATAAAATGTTTACCAAAAGTAAATATCTCAAACAGGACTATACCATAACTCCATCTGCAATACATAAAAAAAGGAATTTGTTACGATATTAATTATTTCCTTAAAGACTATACTACAAAAGTATTGTAACTGACCAACCGCAACGTGACTGTGGGGTCAAATCTACTGTTTGCACTCCTGGCAAATTGTATCAAGGCAATTAAAAACCAAAAATTTTAATATGTTTCTCCTTAACGTAATGCTTTTGCTCAAAACGGCGTTAGACTTTCTTTATGAGTATTTCAGTAGTACACAAACTTTTTAACATAAATTTTTAGTTTCTACACTGCCTATACGAAGCCATTAACTTTTATAAACTATGTGATAAAGTCGCCCTAAGCTTAGAACTCTGCATGTGACATATGATATAGTAGTGATAAAGTTATGAAGTTTACGGCTTGAAAAAGGTTTATGTTAATGGAAACAACACTTTAATTTAATTTAATTCCTTTTAATTATTAAAGTACTCTGGATTAGTTTAGTTTAATCGCACTGCATTATAACACTTCAACTACTTCACTTATTGTCTTCTTGATAATTAGTATTATATAGCAAATTCGATATGAAATTAAACTAAAGACAAAATAAAATAGAACTGGTTAAAGTGCCTATGAAACAAAAATTAAGTTTGTCTTATTTAAAAGAACACTTAAAATGATAGAGAAACATATTTTGCAGTTTTTGGTTTCCTTGCTTCGTTTTCGAGATATTTCAGTTTGTTTGATATGTAAATATGATAACTTTACGTCAATCTTTGCATAATGACTTATCGCAAAAGATTATAAATCTCCGTTATTGCCAAACAAAAACACTTAAAATTTACACAGACTCTGCTCAACACTCACACATGGTTCCTAATTCACCAAGTGCTTTTGTTCAAACTGTGACGTAACTTTATCTTATAAGTCAAATTTACATATCAAACAAACTGAAATATCTCAAAAACGAACTAAGGAAACGAAAATCTACAAAATGTGTTATATTATCATTTTAAGCGTTCTTTCAAATAAGACAAACTTAATTTTCGTTTCATAAGCACTTTACTTTTTGCTTTTATATTTGTTCGGGAAAAAGTTGGGGTAATTTGCGGTTCCCCAATTAATAAAGATTTGTTTTTAATTTAATTTACTTACACATCGCTTTTGGTTGTGTAAATGTCGTAAAGAAGTCCTTCAATCGAAGTCCATTTGACTGGAATTTTTCCCTATTTTATCATGATTTTTTGAATTAAAGAAAAGAAAAAAAGTTTATAAAAAGAAAAGTTAATGTGAGTCAAAGATAATTGCATAATTATTTTAACTATATTTATTATTTTGGTATCATATTGCCTACAATACAACTCGCTCTCACTTTTCTATATAAACGGCAGCATGCAACTTCTCCTCGTTGTCAGTTTAACACGTAATATTTCATGCTCAACCTCATTAATAATTCATGAAGAAAACACAATGGAAATCCGTTACCGACCAACGGTTTACAACTTGTTGGTAAATGTGGTAATAAACTCCCATAAATTAGTAAGACAACTTTTACCTCAATTTCTCTTTAAATTTACAGATTCGTTTAAGAAGCTATATGCCAAACACACAAAATCCTGACTCTTTCCTGTCCAAATCGGTCTTTTGTATTTTATTCTGACTAACGCCAGACGATTTTACTCACCTCACATGGGGAAGCCCTCGCACAGGAATGAGTTAAACTATAACTATATTTATACTGGATGACCCTATCAGTTATATCTAAACTGTTATCCCTAGAGGCCAAGTAAGGGTCATCCCTCATTAGTTCAGTGTTACTACAGGAGGAAATCGGAGTACCCAGTGAAAATTTGTGATGTTTTGTAGAGTGAAACTAGAAGCATTTTTCTCATGCGCGGCCAAGGTGAAATTTTCCGTCATATATAACTGCTGAGAGCAAGAATCGAACCCGGGTCGCAGAGGTGAAAGGCACGTGATTTGAAAACATCGAGACCTTAGTGTGTTCTCAAGTCTTCTCAACGACCTCTCGTGTATGAAATATTATATACATCAAACATGAAAAAATGTTTGGTTTCATGATCAAACACCAACAAGTGTGTTAAAAACACAAGGCTAACTTCGAAATACATGCATGTTTTCATATCACATCAAACACAACTTTCGATTGTCTAATATTGCCAGTTTCAAATTGAATCAGTATTTTAAGGAAATTTAAGGTAAAAGTTGGCTTAATTTAATTTATGTATTGGTGTTTGATCACATATCCAAACTACTTCTCAGCATTTATTAATACTGATTTACTTTGTTTTTATCTTATAAATTATAAATAATGAGATTGGGAACAATAAATAGAATACCCAAAATCGTTGTTTTACTGTTAATTAACCTATGCACTGCCACAGTATACCGATATATTATTATACCTTTGATCTCCGCATATAAGGCTCTTGGGCAGTTGTATGTCGTGCAAATCCAAAATCAGTCACTTTGCAAGTGTTATCCTTTGAGAGCAAAACATTCCGTGCAGCTAAATCGCGATGAACCACCTGAAGGGAAATGAAAAACCGATTTAACACATCTCTGTTCGAAGGTTTTCCCAGAGAAATATAAAATTGTCAGGGGTAAACAAGAATTTAAATCCAATTTGGACACAATCTGGCTCCGTCACCTGCTCCAGGAATCTTTGGTACTAGCTAAAAGCTAGCTGATACCTATATTTTCTGTTTAATTTCTTGTTTAATATTGCGCACGTAAATAATCTAAAAAGACACAAATAAAACCCTCCGAAATCGCCCTTACATTGCTCAAGCTGCTGTTACACGATGCCACTTTTCTTGCAACTTGCAGAAATTTTACCCATTGAAAAAAACTCGCAAGTTACCTAGAGGGGGGTTTGCACGCCGACATATTTTCCTCGAATATGTAATCGTCGAAGTGGTCCGCCAATGTTGTTTATTCCAAGGAGCGTTTGACCCCAGTCTCGAGTGCGGGCGCTATTCTGAAGTTCTCACACCTGATTGGTTAGCATGGAAAATAACTTACGTTGTGTTGCGACAGGAAGTCCATTGCGTTTGCTATTTCTTGTGCAAAAGTAAACAAATCTGCCAATTGGATTTTCTTTGACGTACGAAGTTTGCAACTGTTACGAGTTTCTCGATTCTTTCGTAGAAATGTTAATAAATCACCATGTTGTGCAAATTCTGTCACCACCAAAAACGCACCTAATAGTTGTTACGTACAGTAGTGTAGATTATTAAACAAGCATTTTAGTTAAAACGATAGCTGCTGTTAGTTAATTCTGGTTTACTTATCAATTTTTTTACTCATTTATATATAATTTCTTTTAGGTCTTTTTTAGTTTGTAGTCGTTAATAAACATTAGAATTGTGTTTGGTGTGTGATTTCATCCTTGACGTTTTATTTGATTATTTGATCAGCAACTTTTTTTGTATCAGTTTTACCCATAGTTAAATATGTATATTTTTAGATTTAATTCTATCTATACGTGCTATTAATATATTTTAACTTTTTTTGTGTGAGTGTATATATGTATTTAAATAACATGGGACAGGTTTGTAAGTATTATCATATTATTATCTACTAAACTAGCACATCAATATTACAATTCTTAAATAAAATACCTGGTTGTTTGACACATCCAAGTAATGTTATTACATTAGCGTGCCAAGGAAGTGATTTCATTACATTAAATTCTTGCTCCAAATCTGTTGTATTTTGCGTGTTTTGGTGCTCTCCTAAAAATTACAAGGAGCAATGTAAAGGTAATTATTTGTGCTTTTTAGAATCATACGACACGACAACACACAAAAAAGTTATAAAAAAACGAAAACACACAAAAATGTTATAATTAAACTAATGTAAATTATTACATAATTTGATTTCGACCTTTTAGGGACGTTATATAAGCAAATTTGCATCGCACATTAAACAGTGCATAATCAAAAATTTACCGCGACCACTTCATCAACTGTTTCCGCGTTGAGTGTTGATAAACACTCAACGCGGAAAAAGGAATTTTTTTTTTTAAATTAGACAAAGCAAAACTGGCCGCCATTTTGTTCTGTATATGATGGGCAAAATACTTGAAAACTAAAAACCAATCAGATTGCATGAAAAGTACTATTATTTTTTAAACAAAGTAAAACTAGTCGTCACTTTGTTTTGTTTGGTGTGCAAGATCAGTTTAAGATTAAATAGCTGACTAGTCATATTGCATGTAAAGCACTACTTACTTGCGACGTATATATGATAAACTAAATATAAAATGTCTCACCTTGTATTTTTTTAACGGCAACAAATATTAATTTACCATTTTGATCAACAAGTACACCTTTAGTGACTACGCCAAACTCCCCACAACCAATAACATTTAAGAGACGTAGTTTCTTAGAATCTATTACCCATAGATCAGGTACGTCGTAAATACTTTCGGGCTGCTAGTCATAAAGCAATAAATCAATTATAGATCATATCTCGTGCATTCTACGATGAAAGTATCAAGTATATGCATGGAAATTATAATGATAAAATCATGAAAATAACATGTATTTAGGGGATTTTAAGATAAAAAATAATTAACCAAGTTCTGTATGGACCATCTTTACTAAATTAGTCAAACATATTTTAATTGATACAACAGAACATAAGATTATAGATAGAATTGGGATATTAATTGGACATGGAATGCACCTTCCTAGAAAATTGCATTATATTATAAAATATTTACAATTATATATTAATATAAACCTATTAGACATTCTTTTCCAAATGTTAAGTATACTTACTTGTAAATTAAGCTCAATTTCGTGATTTTTGGTGTTAATAGTCCTAAATATCAACGATATCTTCTATTATATGTGTGGTAAACTTCACAGCGTCTAACAAATTATGTTGAAGTGCCTTGATAGTACCCAATTTTGTTTTACGCTCATTTTGATAAATAAAAAATAATATTTAAATATTAAAATAATAATAATAATAATAATAACAATTTTTTTTTTATTTAAAAGATTTAGTATAAATGAATACACTAGGTATACAAACAAAAGGACATGGGGATCCCCTACAAAGTTTGACACCTGTAACCCAACCCATAATAAAAATTTAAACCCTACCCCAATATGCCCATATGAATAACAGAATAGGTACTACCTGATACAATAATGGGAAAAAAAAACACGGTATTAACACGAGCACAAAGTGAAAGTGTTAGGATGACGACACAATAATAGTAATATTAAAATATTTATGATTAATTAAACCTAAACGTTTATATTAGAAACTGTTTCATTATACTAAGCGTATATAGTTTTATACGGACCATGCAGCCGGTAATAAGGCTGGCACAGCTAGTAGGGATATAGCTCCACCACTTTTTTGGACTGCTTGTTTCAGCGAAATATTTTCTGAATACGTTCAATAAATCACTTGCACGTACGTTTTAATTAGCAAAACTGCAAAACGCGTTTTTTTGTGTTTCTGATTCGTTTATAAATTAACAACATATCTAGGCTACAAATAGAAACTTACATGTAGCTATGGTCTGACGATTCACCTTCATTTGTAGTCCTCATCCTGTTTGCTTCATGTTCCTGACAGTCCTGTTGGTTAAATCTCTTTATTATTCCTACTAGAAATCGAGGGAAAATAAGCTTAATTTAAAGAGAATATATAGATAACATTTTTCTATAAAAAACTGCGCAAACTAAATTCTTTGTTTACTGCGGGAGCAATAAGAGTGTTTATAAAATATTTTTGAAATTTATTTGCTCGTTCCGACTAATTTATCTTATACATGGATTTTATTTTTTAACCATCCAGCAGGAATTACGATTAAATAACCAAAAACAATCAAATTCAAAACAGAAAATTGTCCAAACAAGTTTCAGTCAACCGGGAATTTTTACATTATATGCATGGTGCAATGGTACAATATCAATAGTAACATCACACTTGACATGGTTTTCCAAAGCACTTGAATCAAGTGCCATTTTAAATTTGACAGGATTTCCAATTACAAAAACATTAATTTCAATCAAATCTTCAAGAAATTTTTCCTTAGAAATTTTCTCAGTGGATTACACTATTGTCTAGTTTAATAAAATTAAAAAAACAACTTTTCAAGTAGCAAATGCACCACAGGCCATTAAAATAAATTATCACACATGTTATAGATTTTAGTAAAGAATGTAAACAGGGCCGCCGAGAAGGGTGGCTAGGAGGGTAAGTTGCCCCAGGCCCCCAACTTGAGAAGGGCCCCCTAAATTTTTTGAGATTTTTTGAGAGTTTTTGACGTAAGAAAACATGAGTCTCAGAAATCGTAAAGGTCAGTAACACTAACTTCATTTTTAGACAACCCAGGGGACCAGGGGACATAGACACGACCCTATGACGTGTGACGTTTATCAGGGCCCCCCAAATCGAACCACGTGACGTCATCAGGAGCCCATTTCTTTTTAAATTTTGAAGTAACATAATCAGTTTATCCGTTTACAATCTCACTGAATAGTAGACACCGAAAAACTTACGGTATTTAATAAGCAATATCGTGGAAATGATAAAGCCAAAGGCAACTGCGGCTGACCCAATGACGATAAAAATAACTTTAACGTCGTTCTTTGTGTATATTTGATTCTTTCTAATTGGCCAGCCCCCCAGAATTTCGATTTCATTTAGAGTACTGTTCTGTAAAAACAAAACTGAAAAGACAGAATAATTAAACTTGTGTACCGCAATCATGTTTGTTTGGGGTTTTTTCTTTTAATTAAACCAGCTTTCATGCATATTGTTATTGTATATACAATAACAAATTAGATATCTTTTATCTATCTAGAACAAAAAAAACAAAAAAAAACAAAAAAAATACTCTATTTTAACCGTTTTGTGCAAAACGTTTCTACCAACGTTGTAATTTAGTATAAATTAAACGTTGCATACATGATTAATTTTAATTCTTACGCAACAGTGTAATTGTTCTATGCTAATTTCTAGAATCAAAATAGCGAAAGTTTGTATATTTCATCTGAACTTTTACCTTGACTGGAGGAGCCACATATTTTGGTTGAAAGGACAATCTTTGCATTCATTGATGTTGTGAATATTTTTTCCACTGTGACTCTTGTTGCAAAACCTGTCGTAGTAACCGTGGATGATTTAGGTATGACAGGTGATGAAAAAATAATAAATGGGCTTGAAGATCGACCTTGAAAAAGATTTAATGTTTCTGTTAACTGACAGCTTTCCGGTTTTAACGAAACTCTTCATCAAGATTTCAAATAAGAGCAGGGTTTTTGTCAGGATTCTCAAGATGGAAAGAGTCGTGCATTTATAATACCAGAGTGTTCTACCCATAACATGCAAAGACGTATAGTCCCATAGGGTAGAGATGGTTTGTTACGAGACAAGTTGCCTAAAGCATTTTAAAGACTTTAAGACCCCGTTTACACGATACCGGTACAATTTGAAAACGAAACAAAATCATGCTGGTATGCAAATACAGCATATAACATTTCATGTTATTTTTGTGCCAGTATCGTGTAAACGCAAGGCCTAAACGGCATGATTTTGTTCCGTTTTCAAATTGTACCGGCATCGTGTAAATGGGGTCTAAAAGAGTAATCATAACGCTGTTCTCGTTCTCTATACACTACGCCACTCAGAGCATTTCCACACGACGTCAATGGCCAAAAAGATGAGAACTGCTGCTTGCAATTGAGACTGACTTCGATACGGACACTGGATCATTTTAGCAATACTGAGGCGTTTTGGAAGTCACCAAACTAGCTTCAAAAATCTTCAA
The DNA here is from genome assembly GCA_964035015.1 of Corallium rubrum. Lineage (NCBI taxonomy): Eukaryota > Metazoa > Cnidaria > Anthozoa > Scleralcyonacea > Coralliidae > Corallium > Corallium rubrum. The sequence goes on from OZ035997.1 coordinate 16,943,012, forward strand.
TAAAATAATAGTCAGATATTTTTATAAAATAATTCTTTAAATTGTAAAATTTATATATGTTGCTTCTTAACCGTCGTCGTCGTCCTAGCATTTTGAAGTCCCTTATATATAATGTAAGTAATATCAGTAACATACGGTGCAATAGTCAAAATCGTTACAACACACGTTGCTGCAACCGTTGAATAAAGTAAAATCGAGTTTTATTCTGCAAAGATAGGATGCTGCACGCGGTACAACGGTTTGTGCAACTTATCTTGCAACAATTATGCAGGGCCTTTCATTAGGTATAAGCAAAGTTATAATCTTTAAAAAAACCAACATTTACATGAAATCAAATAATTAGAAAGTATATTACAAATAAAATACAGAATTTTCCTTATGATAAAAAATGTTTTCTCGTGATGTTAATTTGGGAGAGGAAACGTGTGCTTATATATATTTAAACAGATATATCATTTGCGGTGCGGCCGAAACATATATATTTAATTTCACTCTGTCCCCTTCGGCACATGCACGAGTGTAATTGTCCGCCTCGCCAGGACTCCTGCCTTTAGGCCCCGGCAGCACTTCCACCTGAGCTATTGGGAACAATAAAATAAAGTGTAGACCTTATTCATAAATGATGCCTAATTTAGTATTCTTTAAGATTTTTAGTGAAAGAAAATTTTGAGTGTATATATTCAATATTCTTTTAAATACATGTAATTTAGCCCCTCTATTTGCACTCAAACGGAGCTAAACGGGTCTATCTATATGCATATCAACAACATGCAGTTTAGTCGAGTAAAATGGTAGAGGCGACCTCTTGGAAAGTCCTGTATATTCTTGGTTTGCACTTGACGTCATGGCGGCCATGTTGCATGGAAGAACTTTAACAAAAGAATTTCATTATAGCAGCTATTGTATTTGGAGTATGTTTTCCTCCAACATGGCCGCCGTATTGATCTTTGTCTTCTAAATCTCAAGGGATTGATTGCAAACGGCACCAATAGTAGTTAATAAGGGCCGAAGAGTTTCGTTTTTGAATGACTGATTTCGAAACGCGTCATAATTTAATATACTCTTTAACACGCTGAAACCAAAATTAAAAGCTTCTTACTTTTTAAAACCCATGCCATCTATTTTGTTTTAACTGAAAGATGTTTTGTTTCAAACATGTCAGTTTAAAGTAAGATCGTCTAATTATAACCTCAGGAATAGTGGACAGAACTTTGAACAAGCACGTCGTAATACATTGTATTTACAAAACTCTCTTTCCTACATATATTGTTAGTCATGTATGGAATGAACTCTCCTTGCATATTAAAAACTCAGAATCTTTGGCTACTTTTAGAAACAGCATAACTAATTTGGATTTTACCAACAAAATTAATCTTGGTTGTAAGTGCATGCTTGTACTTGAGTTTTTTATAATTTTCTGCATAGTTTTACTTATGCTTTTTGTATTATAATAGATAACTATACCTTTTAAAAATTTTATTGCAAAATAGTAATTTATATTAATTGTTGCATTTTTAATGGCTCGGGGGACACCGACATTTTTTAATTACTCGTCTTCGTATCACACACTTTGATGCCCATGCATCTAGTAATACTAAAATATACTGAGGTAATCGCATTATACGTACCAATATCTTTGTCTTCCTTTTTCACTTTCACAAGAATCTTGTGAAATAGATTATCGTATGGATATATCCCAACTTTGATCATGTAATATCCAGCATCATTGTACCTTATGTCTTTAATAACAAGAGTAGCCACATAAAGCGCTTCAATTCTCCAACCAAACATCAATTCAGCTTCAGGTGTAATGTTAAACGCTTTTTGTGACTGCTGAAGGTCTCTGTAAGCCAGTAGGATCTTTTTATTAAAATCATCAAATTTGTAAAACATGACATAATTAAATTCCGCATCTTGGTTTCGTCTTGTAAAATTCCATGTCAAATTCAAATAATCTCCAAAAGTAGCATTTAAGACGTCCTTTGGCTTTTTGCTAAATTCTTCAGTTCCTATATCACAATGAAATTATTGTCTAAAAATAGAATAAACATATTCGGTTACATACGTTCACTTGCATACTTACGGGTAGCCAATACAGGTGTTTGAAGCATGAACATAGCGCTTAAAGTTAAAAACCCTAATGTCAATGTCAGTCTAAACACACACGTCGACATGGTGAACATACTGTTCCCTTCTCGTCAGTGCAATTTCATTTTAGGAAGACAAATATTTATTGACAATTACTTTTACTTTTGATGGTGTCAAAATTCTTCTGAGGAAGTGGGGTAAATCACATCGCTAATAGACATGTAGAGGAAATTAATTTGAGGAAATTAAAAATGGCGAACTTTTAGGCATTATTTTTTAGGCATTATTTTTTAGGCATTATTTTTGACAATCACCTTGACTGAGATTAAAATTAAGTCTTTAAAATTGCCGTTAACTCACGGCTGTTTTTGTCCAAACGGATTCGTGAATTATTACAGGAATTCAATTTTATTACGCTTTGATATTATATCAACATTTACTATATTGTAATACGATTTGAGGAAATGCACGAAATGAACTACTCGATCAACTTCTGAAACTTCAAAAAAAGAGCAGCGACTCGATTAACTTGTTCCGTGAGCTAAAATGGTTCCAAACCATGGATTATCTAACCAAAATGAGGAAAATACTGTTACAAATAATTTTTAATGTTTTGCGTTCTTCAACACCAATTGAAGTCCACAAATATTTATTTTACATTTGTTAGAACGAAGGAACATTTGTTTGATCCGGTCGGCGGTGACGGCGATTAGAGGCAGTCGTGATGTAGTTTCTAGTCGGGACCGAGATGCAAACATTGAACTGGGTTACAGAGAAAGCCGTCTTGGAGGTTTTTAGTTTTGTAAAGTTTTAACAAGAACATAATAACAATTCTTATGACATATCATTCTTTGGATTATAGAACATTTTAGGATTTTATATGTATATATTTAATTTACCTTGAATCTACTAATGAATTACTATTATTATTGTTAAAATTATTATTATTATTATTATTATTATTATTATTATTATTATTATTATTATTATTATTATTATTATTATTATGCTCACTATACTGAATTCAAACGATTTCTGCGCTGCAGATTAATCGATGAAATGACAATACGTGCAGTGCCTAGCATGCACTAGTAGCCATGAGCAACTGCATGTATACGGCTGTTTGGTCTTCTTGGTCCTCGGTGGCAACACAGGGAAAAGCTGAAGGGGTAGCTCGAAATTGTTTTCTATTTCTCAAATATGAAACCTGACAATTTTAATTCAAAATAGAAATTAATTAATATTTCAATATATAAACCTATTTCAATTTCATTCTACTGCATGTATCCGGAATAGATAGATAACTTAATACCTAAAACAGTTTAGGTTGGTTTTGTTTAATGTTTTCAGGCACGACAATAATTGTAAATATGAAGTGCGTTGAGGCCACTGATTTTTTGCATACAAGATTTAAAAATAGCACTATCCGTTTCGTTGGTTAGGCCGTGTAAGCTGGTGGCTGGGGGGGGGGGGGGGGGGCTTTGAAGCGAGTAGTGATGCTTGGATTGAAGTTGAGATCCAACCAAAGTGCATGTTATCTTGAGTCTTGACCACATAATTAGAAATGGCCTTGTGACTAGCCGATGTTCATTATTTTGGTTGACTCAGCTCATTATGGGAGCAAAACAATGTTAAACTTATTACTATGCTTTCTTTATATTTTGAAATATTTTCTGTTTTTAAGGCTGTCATATTTCAATTATTACATAATGGAGGATATATAAATAACCTGCTGACGCTATCATTTTGAGACCATTTTCATAATATAAATTATATATAGCCTTAAAAGGTGATGCAGTGCTTACAACACATTTGTAGAAGCCATACATTGTTTTCACACATTTAAATAGTTTCAAATAGGGCCGCCGAAAAATAGTGTTACTATGTTATGATTTTTCTACTTTTTGGTAAGAAGTCTATCCCTACCTTTTTACCTTTTTGACAATGCAACAATGTAAGCCTATAATGTAAATTGACCAATATCTTTCTAGCTAGTCCTTTTCAGAAGCTTCTTTGTTGATAATGAAAGCTAGATCGGAATGGGCAGAAGAGAAAAGAAAGTAAGTACGCGTGAAACGATGAAAGAGCTCTTATCATCCTCTTCCATCCCTATACGCCTCATCCCCAGAGCCTTTCCTTCTCGCGCGTCTTTGTCTCGCAAAGAAACCTCTGCAGAGAAGATAGGACTAGTCCCTAGGTTTTTTTAATTGCTTGATTGTACCAAGTTAGCTACAATCATTGACAAAATTAGTTGAAACGACTCTAGTGAATCATGCCATGTTAATTGCTAGGACTCTTTTTTGCATAAAATGCTATCCCCCCGTCCCCCCTTTTCAATGTTCTTACTCTGAACATTTAAATGTAATGGCAGGTGACTGAGTGCAAATGGCACACATTTTGAGTTCCACAACAATGAAGTGGAGGGAAGGGGGGACATGAAACCATTTCATGTTAGCTTTGTTTCAAGAATTTTGTCAGCATGGCCAGAAATGAGGGACAGTCAGCGCAATGCATCGCGGGCGCATAAATTAGCCAAATTCTATGCCTGGAATAGGAATATCAGACATCTTAAAAGAACTTAGAACCTAAAATAAACCAAAAGAACTTAGAATAATATAAATTTAAATCAGTTAAACAGTGTGGCAAAGATTTCTTGAATGTATAATCTTTTAATGAAATGAAGTGAACAGAATATTTTATAACTTGACAAGTACAAAAGTACACCAAAATATATTGAATTGGAGGGATTTTTTTGTATTTTGGAGCCCTTCGTACCTCATTAAGTTAGTCAGCGGCTGTACGTATAAATGTTTTCAAAATGGTTGACAAGAAGGCACTGAAACGCTCGTAATTTTGGAGTATTTCGCACTTTGTCTTCTCTGGAACGTCTGCATTGGTAACAGGGATCAGCTTACAGTTTTCATAAAAAACAGACTATTTTAAATGTATTTGGCGGAGCGAATACAAGCTAAGATGTCTCTAAATCAACACAAAATGAAGAATCAAACATCGTACAAGAAATGTGGACGTGTGCATTTCGTCGTCGAACACTTCGAACAATACTATACTGGCCTGAACTTAGCATATATTATTTTGCTGTACTTAATAGGAGTTTACGTTGCGAAATAATATTGTAAAATTGACTTACTCGGGCGGAGTATTGGAAAATCGTGACATATCAAGAGTTTACAAGACCACTCATTGAGGTATTTTATAGATTTGTAGACGTGTGCACTTTGCAAATTCTGTTTTGTTTCAGTTTGCGCATCGCATTTGTATGTTTTTAGTGTTAAAGCTTAGTATTTCCGCCATCTTGAATTCGCAAAATTGGTTACTTGTGCGCATAACTGGCAGCCATACTGTCCTTAATTTCTGGCCATGTGATTGTCTGAGAACAAAATGGACGCAAACGCAACGGATTTAATTCATTAAAATCCATTTTCTCTAATGAAATGACCATTAATGTTTTAAAATGTGATAAAGATGAATGTGGGGTTAGTTTAAATGCATATTCTATTGTCGAACGGGATTGCAATACCTTTTTTGTAAGCATTTGAAGTTAAAGTTTTATGCAATCAACAAGCGATAAATTACAGTTGTAGCCATTTAAAAGAAGTTGCGCATGCCACGGCCTACAGGCAAAATGACCTCTGTGACAAAACAAATCGAAGAAACCACTCTAGTCAAGAAATTACCAAGTTATTTAGAAAAAGATGAGTGCGTAGCTATAGTTTGATAAAGGAACTGTCGTCCTATTCAATTTCTATAAAACCGTGGCGAAGTCGAGTGGCTCATGTGCCGCTGGTTGCTCAATTACTTCGAATGAACATTTTTCGCGATAGAACATAGTGGAATAACAGGAATTACTCGTAAATAAATGCAATCGATCGTATACACGATTATGTTCAACCGGAGAAATGAGCCAGATGTCTTGTGTGTGTTTTTTGAACAAATCTCCCCGGCATGGGGTCTATCGCAACATGCGCCTTGCTGCTTAACATTCGCTATACTTCGAATGAAATTGGACAAATAAATAGTGTTATAGAATTATTTCGAGTGAGATTAACTGTTTATAGTACTTTCTTAGCTGCATCGTTTTATATCAATTCAGCTTACTACATTAATTCTGTATTTTGCCACACTTTACCACACCTTACCACACTTTACCATGCTTATTTTAATAAATTACAATATGATTCTTTTATATATGCAGATTGTGGTAAAGTGTGGTAAAGTGTACTAAATTTTGGTGTAAGTATATGGTAAAGTGTGATCAAATGCAACAATTATATGTCCACGTAATGCTCAAGTACAGCTAAAGTTTAAAAACATCTTTGCGTATAGAATATTTCAGTTGAAATTGCACTGAATATTATGCGAAGTTTGTGGTAAAGTGTGGAAACTGAGCTTAATTTTAGGACTCTCGTACGTAGCAAAGTGCAATGATATCTTACAAGTATATATGTGTTGTCAACTATTTGTAATGGTAAAAGTATAAGGGAGAAATGTTTGGGTATCGATTATTTTTGCTGAAATCGAGCTGAACTCCTCGATTCATTGTTTATTTATGTTCCGCCTTGACGTAACTTGAGATGAATTCGAAGCCTTGGGTAATTATTTTATTGACAAGTTTTCCATGAATGCAACTGGTGAAATAATCTTTTCCCCCTTGCTACAAACAATTTGTTCAGTTCTTTTAAGCATTAACTTAGGACAATTTCTTCCCGACTTTTCTCTTTATATCAGCATGAATGGTGAAATATTTTAATGATTTGCGCAAGTGCAGGGTATATACATTATCCTTCATGACAGGTCTACAATAAAGTTATCGGCAGATTTTAATTTTACGTGTAGCTTTTGTGTCAGAATTATAAATTCATCATGGAAATACAGAGAGCGTGCGCAGCTTTTCAACCGATAATAATTTTGAACTTGATTTTCGCGTAGTGACAGTTAACATTACGACGTCATGGTAACGTTATGTAATTAACCTTTAAAATTATCGTTTGTTGTTAGTGATCAATATATGTATTAAATGTATGTGAGATCACTTTGCGCAGTCGTGGGTAAAATATGCGGTTTATCTGCAACGAAAAATGTACGGAGAATTATTAACATAAATTCAGACAATCATTGACAAAATTAGTTGAAACGACTCTAGTGAATCATGCCATGTTAATTGCTAGGACTCTTTTTTGCATAAATTGCTATCCCCCCGTCCCCCCTTTTCAATGTTCTTACTCTGAACATTTAAATGTAATGGCAGGTGACTGAGTGCAAATGGCACACATTTTGAGTTCCACAACAATGAAGTGGAGGGAAGGGGGGACATGAAACCATTTCATGTTAGCTTTGTTTCAAGAATTTTGTCAGTGATTGTAGTTTCAAGCAAGCCGATTCACTTGTTTGAGCTGACGACGTAAACCTACAAGGACAGCATCGTTTTAAGAATCACGGTCCACCTGACTTAAAAAGTCAACGAACAAAAAGCAATTAAAAAGCAGCCTAGCTAGCAAATCGAAATGTAAGTAAACAAGGTTGTAAGTTAAACATGGCGCATTTTCACAACTGTTAAAGGAAGTTACAATTTTGTGATTTCTGGACTAACAGACTGTTTTACGACACTAATCGGAGGAAACAAAATGCCAAACAACATCGCCAATGTCAACAAAAACTAAAAGATAATTCTGTTATCGCCATGGGAGCACGGGTGGCGTGTGCTGTTAGCGCGCTGCCTCTCACCAAAAGTTGAGCCCGGTTCAGACGAGGTTAGCATACTTGGATGGGTTACCCCTTGGCAGTTGGGAATGACCCCGTTGTTGACCTGAGTTTCGCGGGGTTTTCGCGGGGTTCTCTGGCTTTTCTGCCTCGGTAAAATCAACACCTACATCTTAGCTGTGATCCGTGGTCTGAGCTGTGTCGTAAATGGCGGCTGCTAATTGGAGCGCTTTTAATATTTCTCGACACGGCCACGTTGATCTGCGTTCTTTGCAATTCATGATCAGCCACTGGCTGCAAGTAAGGATTATTAGCCCCCAGTCCTTCATCTATCTTGTTTTCTTGGCTAATAAGCGGTTCTCATGAAGGTTTGAAAAGAACATTTGTAGACATTTTTCGCGAGTTGCATCGACAACGTAACCCTAAATTTTATTAAACAACGTACAGTTTCAATAAAAGAGCCTTTACATCTGTCTATTTAACAAAGGCTGTGGATTGTGCATAAAAATGGCCAAAAACTACAGGACGGTTGACTTAATTAGTATAAGGCGGTAACTATATATGAACGAGTGCTAGCTCACAAAAGCCTTGGACGTAACCTTAGTCGCGTTGTCCTTCTTCTCATATCAACCAAGAAAATGTTTAGACTCTCCCAGAAGAACTAATTGCACTGCATATATAAACAGAGGCTTTGGAAGCCGTGAAAAGTTTAATAGTATTCAAAACATTTAATTTTACTTTAAGTTGTAACAAAACCGATTAAATAGAAGAATTGATAACTAAAGAGAATGATTTTCTTCGGTTTCCAGCTCTCTTCTCTCTAACAATTCCAATTTATCGCCATCAATAGCGACAAACGTCTCCTCCATGTTCGGTTCTTTATCCACACGCAAGCCCACACAGCAGAAAATGAGCGAAATAATTCGACTAAGACGAGTTCTTTTTGCGTTCTTTTTGGTTTTTCTTTCTTCTTTATCTATTGGTAGTAAGCTGATTGTGTCAATTTCCTTTTCTAGAAACAACGCCAAAAGAACAAATAATTATCACTGAAACATGAAATTATCACTATCACTATAATAAGAAATTATCACTGAAATCTCAAACAGTTTCAATATCCAGCTACAGTATAGCTAGATGGTACTGTTAAAAAATCAGCCACTATTTTACAGTAAAAAAACTACTAGCTATTGGAACACCAGAGTTATAGCTGTCTACTTGATCAAACAGGATATGTCAGTTTTGAAAAAAGACAAATTCTTTTTGAATTAGATCAATAAATGAAAATGTCAAAACTAATGTTGTCAGGATGTAGGAACCCTTGTTACCCTTTAACCCAAGGCTAGTGAATTCTTATATCAGGCTAATGATTTTTGAGGCATGCAGTCTCTTCCTCCGAGAATAATTAATTGAGACACTAAAGCATCAATTAGCTTCGTTCTTGCTTCTTTTACTACCGTGAGATAAATAACGTTGTTTTTCCCCTCCCCCTCACTTCTGAGTCCTAGTGAACAAAATTTAGGTCGCAACCTTGATTGGAGGGGGAAGGGGAGGGCAATTTTAAAGATAAATCGCGTGCGCACAGAAGGCACTTGACATACGCTGTGTTCCCAATGTAATATTTATTGATTGTACACTCAGTGAAAGTCAGCGATATTATTAACGGTTATGGGATGACTATTAGTATCAGTGAAATAGTTTTCCGATTCGTATAGTTGAGTCATGGCGGCCTGCACAGTACTCCACTGAAATAGGTCTATATTCGAAAGAATCGAAATTAGTCTTCTTTAGACTTATTTACTTAATCTTCCCTGTAAGCGCTGAATTATTGTTGTACAGACTCTTTTACTCTGCAGATAAATAACAGTGCTCCATGCACCAATTTAAAAAGTAATCTAATTATAATATTTAAAAATACGACTTAATTTAGGTATTTTGCCACCTAAATATAGCACTAACATCTAGAACTTTATCTGCACTATAAGCGTGATAGAGACAGTTGTTATTTAGAAAGCGTTTATGTGAGAAATACCCAGTAAACGCATGGAGTACTGTGCGTGAGGCATAAATACAGTATTAGCACAGCTAATTATAAATGCAGTGTTCACATTTATCTTGCATTGTCATTTAGACCCCGTTTACACTAGAGCAAAAATATCCGGATTCACATTGTTTTTTATTCCCATGAGCGTGAAAAACAATGTGAATCCGGATACTTTTGCTCCAGTGTAATAGTTAATACGCGGGCCAAATAAAACACAAGTTTGTACTGTTTTGTTCTTATTTAGAACAATTGAAGTGGACACGGATAGTAAAAGTAAACAAGAATAACCTACGAGTCTGGGTTAGTATTTTGTTAGGGTCCTTTTTGATTCCAGAGTTAATTCGGTTATGTATAGACGTCGATCGTTTGATCAATTGTCGCTGTCTTCGCAACAGCGAAAACTCGTTCCGATTGAAATGTTGAAATGATTCGTTTGCTTTTTATCCGTTATTTATTATTTTGGCACGGCGTAATTTTAGTTCATTGCTATTAAATGTTTTCAGACAATCGTAGAATAATTACATTGGGACACGGCGTATAAATGTCAAATGCAAGTGCCTTCTGTGCGCATGCGATTTATCTTTAAAATGTACCCTCCCCCAGTGGCGTAGCCAAGGGGGGGCAAGGGGGGGCTCTGTCCCCCCTCCCCCCCCCCAATCATCTTCAAGACAGCCCCTGTGAAAAGCCCAAATCCGAGGAGAAAATATTTGGGGGGGAGGTACGAAATGATCGCTGGATCCTCCCAGCATTCCTGTGAGTGCTTTAATAGACGACAATATATATAATTGGGGTCTTACTAACTGCAAGTAATAATTTACATTACAAACGTATTATTTCAATCAGTCGAAAGTCAAGCCCACCATTTTTTTTTTGGCCGGGAATTGCCGAGGTTGTTCGAATCGAAAGTATCAATGACGAGTGCGATCTGAAATATTTGTATAACATGAAGTACTGTGAATACTATTATGTTTTATGGTAATGAGGAAGCTCCTCAACATGTGTTTTTACAAATGTAACTTTTCTTTATACGGCAAAGATATATTAGCTAAACTTTCTTGTGAAACCATAAAAATATCTTTTTATGTGTACTACTTGTTATGTTCTAAATTCTTTTAACTCGAGCCCACAAAACGCAGGAAATCACATCGCAGAGGCCCCAGAATTCAAAATTTTTCCGGGGGAGCATGCCCCCGCACCCCCCTAGGTACCTCGCGCCTTCGGCGCTCGGCCCCTCCAATGTACAGACCCTGGCTACGCCACTGCCCTCCCCTTCCCCCTCCGATCAAGGTTGCGACCTAAATGTTGTTTACAAGGACTCAGAAGTGTCCCCTGGAAGTCAACATTGATTGGTGGGGGAGGGGGAAGGGTAAAACAACGTTATTTATCTCACGGTTGTAGAAGAAGCAAGAACGAAGCTAAATGATGCTTTAGTGTCCCAATTAATTATTCTCGGATTGTAGTTGAGACATTGCTTGAATTGACCTTTTCAAATTAACAGTGTTATTTGCTAATTTTTTTTTACAGTATTGCAAATACCTTAACGTCACATGATAAAAACATACATCTACATAATGAACTATAAGAATGTTCTAAAAAATTTATATAATAACTTCTAAATGCATGAAAAACTGAAAAATGTTTTCTTACTTATTAGGGACGAACCATTATTTTTCTGGAGGATGGGGGAGGGGAATGAAAAATATTGAAAAAATTGTTTGCAGATGCTGATAAGAACAAATAAATTGTTTGCAAACATAATAAGTAAAAAACAAAATGTTTGCAGAGCAATGATGAAAGCCCCATGATTTAATATTTGTTACCAACTTATCTCCGTTCATCAGTAGCGTAGCCAAGGGAGAGGGGGTGGTCGCCCCCCAATGGTCTCCAAGACCATTCTCGTGAAAAGTTTAAATCCGTAAACTTGTAGGGGGGGAGGTTACATTGTTTTAAGGCCAAGTGAGTAGACTAGTAATGCGCTATATATTTAGTAGGCATGCATATGCTATAAATTACAATACTATTAAAGGTTCAAAATTCAGGAAATAGCGCTTCAGAGGTCGACCCTAGAAATCCAAAATTTTTCGGGGGGTGGGGGCGGGGGGGGGGGGGGCATGCCCCCGGGCCCCCTAGGAGATCGAGCTTCTTGTCCCACCCACCCACCCCCAAACTCAACATAAAACCCTGTCGTAGCAAGCCACGTATACTGGCTGTGTCTTGAACTGTACTGGTCAGGAAACCTTGATTCCACCATTCCACATATCTAAGACACCTGATATATGCTCTAAAAATAGTGATGAAATAATTTACGTGTGTCTCTTGTATTTAAAAAAAATAGTTTGCAAATGAAGACTGTTGTTTGCCTTGATATATATATATATATATATATATATATATATATATATATATATATATATATATGTGTGTGTGTGTGTGTGTGTGTGTGTGTAATACGTACTAGTAGTAGTATATAGTGTAGTACATGTACTGTAAGTACAATTGCCTACGCCAATCTATCTATTCATTCAAATATTGATGGTGAGTAGAAAATTGACGTACTAACACTTGGCGCAATATCATTGACCGTGTATACACGCGTAAAACCGCACGGGTTGTTTCATACCCGTGGGCAAGTTGTTACAAGGCTGTTCCAACAAGCTGTACTGGGATGCATTTGCACTGCTTGTCAGGCCAGTTTGTTAAATAAGCCATTAACAGGTTGTTGACAAGTTGTATATAACAAAGTTGATGTCTACAACAAACTTGTCACAGCTAGTTGTTTCAAGTCTTTCAACAATTTGTTACCGCTCTGCATTTAATCCCCGAGCCCGGGTGAGGGTGCTAATCTCGACACACGTGGAGTTCACTTACACGCGAAATTACACGCAAGTGGGAAAGAAATTCTGCGGGATGTTTATATATATATATGTATATATATATATATATATATATATATATATATATATATATATATATATATATATATATGTCAACAAATCCGCAACTTTCGCAGTTCGGATAGCAGGCTAGGGTACTGGTAACTGTTACGACGAAGACCGTGGCCAAAGCCTGTAAAACAATTCTGCTCTGGTGTATTCTACTTAACTCGAGGGAAAACGATGGGAAAAAATCAGTTAGAAACAAACGGCTTTTTAGATCTTGAAGAGAACTGAATGTTGCCTGGTCACGGAAAAAGTAAGAAAGCGAAGGAGAAAAACAATCTGAGTTCGGAAAAGAGTATAGACTGAATTGGCAGTGTTTATGGTGACAAAAGCAGAAGAAAGTTTAACGGTAGGAGATTCATATTTACCAGTTTGAAAAAGAAAATCATGCAATATAAATAATATTCTTGTCTACAGTTGCCTTTGGACGCTAGGACGTGACATTGTATCTTTTCTTGGCCACTATTGTCTATTTTGAATGAAAATTTGTTATTTGGTTCATCTCGTTTGTTTTTTTAATATTGACTTTGTATGCTCTTTCAGTGTGTCAATACATGACTACAGATGAACTTTCCCAATGAATTTTCTTTGATGTTATACTGGTTTGTTTCTCTCTTTCTACTCAAAAATTTTCAGGCTGTTAAATTATTACATACTAAAACTATAAAAGACTAAATATAAAAATATGAAAACCGCATAATAGACTTAAATACAAAAAAAATTATAATAGACTAAATATAAAAATATAAAAACTATAATAGACTTAAATCCAAAAAAACAAAAAAAAACAACCAGAAAGTGTGTGTGTGGTGGTTGGTGGTGGAGGTGGTTTACAAAAATGTATATATTAAAAGTGGGCGGGGGGTTGTTGCGATCATGTATTTCTAGTAAGTTGCTAAACTAGATAGACAATAGACTTGCTACATGTCTCTTTCTCTCTATCAAAAGCGGAAAACGGAAGAAGGAAAAGAAAAAAGAGAAGAGGAGAAGAGGGGAGGGGAGGAGAAAGGGAGAGGAGAGAACACATCCTGTTAACACGCTGGTAGTTTACGCGTCTAGCACGATGCATGCCTGAAACACCTTTATTGAAATTTAACTTTTATTAAAAAGTTTACTTACTTTTGAAATAATTGCGAAAAACTAAAAACGCAATTCAGTTTTTGGAGGTTTGCACCATTTCAACTATCATCTCGTTGAAATTCAGGCCATAATCTAATCAGTTGTCAAATAGCAGATTTTTACCTTCATTATCTTCATGGTCCCTTTCTTCATTTAATACTTTAGGCTTATGTTGGGCCAAAAAGCTATCTACCATCTCGTTGGATTCTCCTGATCTCTGAATATGAACAAGATAATCGTAGAAACATGGGTAGACGGTTTTGTGACTTTTGTCCCATTCCATAAGAAGTTGTAGTCCTCGCGATGTATCTCTAGTATAAGCACCTAAGGACCTAATTCCTTTTTCAAGGTTGTTTAAGAGTTGTAAACGACTTGTATTTATCATTTTAACCGTGTTCTCCTTTTGTTTTTGCGCAATTTTGTCACCGAAAATGTTTCACCAAAATGGTTGTATCGAAGCTAACTTTCAATCACCAGTTGCAGTCAATTAGGATAAACTTTGTTTATGACGTCACTTAATTATATCTTGCGTGCATGTGCGACTCTGACGTACGAGATTGACTCTGGCGTAAATATAATGTAATTAACTAATTAGATTTTAGTTACTAAGATTACTCGCTGGACTGGCCAAAGACGTAAAAGAATAGAAAAGATCAAACAATTTCAAGATTAGATAAATTTTACGCCTCTCATAGGCCAGTTCCAAAATATACTGATCCCATTACGCTCATAGAATGGTTGGGAAGTCAGGGGTCAACCATAATCATGTGACAATCTTTGTTTGTGACGTCATATCATCGTACCTTGAATAAGCACAAGCCAGATGTGGAATGTTTACAAAAATGATTTATTGTCCTATTGCATGAATTTACCTGTTCGTGCGGAAACAAACATCCACTCGTGCGTGTCGCTTTTGGATAATTGGCTGTTTAAAAAGTTTGCGTATTTTCGTCTTGTAAACGGGCCGTTAACAACCCAAACGATCTATCCAAACCCTGTGTTTCCCAAGAATTCCCTCAGCACCATAACCCTGCCGGTGATTTTGTGGCGTGTTCCTGCACCTATACCACCATGTCCATGGTACCAGCGCTCTCACCCCATGTATATTTGGGTAAAGCGGTAACTGTGTGAGCCATGTACGGCGTACATTGTACGCACACAGGTGAACTCAGTTGAACTCTATATATACCTGGAAGGCTGACTCCCAAACAAAAGGTGAGGCAAAACATGGCGGCAATGGGGAATTTTTGGACGTCAGTTCTAGGCCCCTACGCAGTCATCTTAATTGGATGTACGCAGTCTTAGTCTTTTTTTCGCGACCGAACCACTCATTAACTTTACGGGGGAACTGCGTATGTTGACCGTTGGCACAAATTCAAGTGGAATATAGAATTTCGACATAAATGTTTTTAACTTACTTCTGCTTAATTTCTATTTGTTGATGCTTGTGTCTTTCTGCCGTCTGACTCGAGTTTGAACTATATTTCGACGAGATGGTTACTGATGATATATACGTATGCGTATATACGAACGGCCGGTGTCACCTCAATTTGTAGGAGCTGCGAAGATGAACGTTTTGGGTCGAAAGAGCAATGAATGAACTGAAAGCCAAGTTCTTAAACGAATGTACTGATGACAATTTTAGCAAGATCGAGTGGTTTTTGTGGATTTTACGGAGCTTCAAGTGAGGGCCGTGTGAAATATTTCTATGTCTAAATTTGGATATTTGGTGAGTCTAAATTTATTTCGAATTTCTATACCCTGGTCCCAGAGGATTTTTCTTGTAAGTACAGAAAGTACACACAAAAGGAACAACACTTTTCGCGCTCAAGAGGGTGTACGTTTGGGCCGCCTGTGGTTCCAAGATGACTGCGTAGGGGCCTAGAACTGACGTCCAAAAATTCCAGATTGCCGCCATGTTTTGCCCCACTTTTTAGTCCTGGAATTGAATGGCGTCAGGACCATATTAATATGTTAGTAATATAGATCTGTTCGTTACAGAGTTTGCTCATAGACAGACAATCAGATTGAAGCTATTTTTGCGTTCATGTATTTCTAGTAGTCTTTCGCTGATCAAAAACAAGAAATGTGCATGGTTTTTGATGTACTTACATACATTTTTGTAAATACCTCCTCCTATATAATAACACACGCCACCCCTTTTTACATGCTGTTACACAGGCAGTTTTTGCATTGTCACCAAAGCAAAAGTAACGACATAACAAATTGTGATGAACACATTTTTAGATTGTATCATGAGTCAACTATTATTTGGTATGGCGACTGAGAAATGAGCGTAGAAACAAGTGAATGTATGACAATCCCACCCTGCGCACATCAGTGACTAAACGTGGAAGACAGGAATCAAAATCGACACTTTCCTATACTAAGAAGTTTTCTGATAACCTAACCCAAACAAAAACCCTAATCAGTAACGAGCATGGGAACGAATTGGTATAATTGACAATGTCATAGCGTCTATGTTACCGAGAAATCATCATTGATATTTTGTGTAACAAATTTAAGTTAAAATTTCCCTGAATCTG